>JAGFNQ010010324.1:0-20855 GCA_024364735.1 Boesenbergia rotunda | reverse complement strand
ATGAGCACATGAATCATTAACATACTTGGTGCTCTACTTAGAACATAACATCTTGGATCACTTATCAAATACATAGCATGACATGAACATAAACATAAGTGAACATTCTTAAGCATGGCATGATACATGGCATAAACATAAACATAGTAAACATTCTTAAGCATGGCATTCTTAAGCATGGCATGATACATGACATAAACATAAACATAGTAAACATTCTTAAGCATGGCATGATACATGGCATAAACATAAACATAGTAAACATTCTTAAGCATGGCATAATACGTGGCATGAACATAACATAATAACATTCTAAACATGGCATACTATATGACATAAGCATAAACATAATCAACGTTCCTAGCATGACATCATTCATGGTAAACATGGCATACTACATGGCATAATTCATGAAATAAACATAACATCCTAAACATTCATGGCATAATTCATGGTATAAACATAACATCCTAAACATTCATGGCATAATTCATGGTATAAACATAGCATCCTAAACATTCTTGACATGGCATAATACATGGTATAAACATGTCCATAAGGTGTGAAACAACCTGTATGGCCTAAACATAAGCATACTTCCTATCATAGCATATGAACATCTTCTTAACATAATCATGACATAGATCATTTATTCTCATGCATATTTCTTAACATGAAGTGTAAGCATAAAATCTCATCAACATAGCATAATGCATAACATGAATGAATGCATGAGTGGAATGCATATACATAAGGATGCTTAACTGTTAAAAACATACTTTTAAATGCTTAAACATAATCATCATATCATCATTGGGGTCTCCGGCTTGTACCACATACATATATCATAGCGCGCATCCCTAGCAAGTCCGAGGTAGCGAGCCCCGACCTACTAGGGTAAGGACAGCATAGTCGGTAGTCCCCGAACCGAGGCGTTCTTAAGGTGCCCATCCCTGTTGCACAGCTTTGGTAGTGCCAGAACCGTGGACAGCATAGTCGGTAGTCCAGAACCGGGGCGTTCTTAAGGTGCCCATCCCTTGGACCCATACTTCGATCCGGTACAAGCCCATTCATAAAGTAAAATACTTTACATGCTTCATCATTCATAAGACATTCATGGCATCTTTAACATAGCATAACTTGTTACGGCTCGGCCCGTCTACCGGCCCATTTACCGGTCCTCACGACCGTCGTACCGTCGTCCATCGACCGTGCTGTTTATCATATTTATGCCTTAAAGACATAAGCATCATCTTTAATTCATAACATGGCATACATCATCATTCATAAAAACCATGGCATTCATCTTCCTACATAGACATGGCATTCATCTTCCTACATAAACATGGCATGCATACCTACACATCATTCCTATTCCTAGTACTTACATGATCATAACATTGAAGGTACGCATTGCATTGAACATGACATGTTTTCATAGATATTTTATCCTACTACATAGAGCTTGTATAATCATGATACATAAGGTAACCATTGCATTTCTTGCCTAAGCATGATATCTATCTTAAGCATACATAGGTAGGATTTCCATCACATTCTACCTACCATTCAAATACATGGCATAAAGATGTAAGGCATTCATAATAAACCCTATTAAGCATGACATCCAATCATAAACATAAAACATAAAACATAAAACATGGTGCTTAAACATTAGGGTTATGGTTAACATGATTTCTACCACATACTTGATCCTATACATATAAACACTTTATGGTAAACATGAACCATCATTCTTTGAACCCTAACTCCACCCCAAATCCTAGATACAAGGCTTGGCCAAAACTTCTAAGGTGGAGTTCCATCAATTCCATAAACATGTAATATAGCATAAGGTAAAGGAACAACCATACATCATTTATAAGACCATAGGAAGTCATTGGGGCTCATGATTAGGGTTAACCCTAACCTTTAGGCCACTTTCCTAGGGCTGGCCGAAACTTATAAGGCCATGGGGGTATGGAAAAATTCTATTAAAATCCCCAATCAATCATAAAACACTAATCACATCTTACCATAGGGCCATTGGGGCCCTTACTTGAAATAAATCCTAACTTTTACCCCATTAACCCATCTTGGCCGAAACTTATAGAGTCTCTAGGCCATGTGAAAATTCACATAATCATCCTCCATCTCCCTCATATCATGACAATACATAAAACACATACTTGGAGTTTTAGACCCAACCCTACCCAAGGGTTCTTGAAGTTGGCCGAAACTTTAGGGGGTCCTAGGGTACCCCAAAAATTCTCAAAAATTATATTTAATCTCTAAACATCATAAGAGCACATTAGACAACATGATTTAGATTTTTATCATCATTATAGACCAAGAACCCATGGTGACCGAAACCTATAAGGTTAGGTTCATGGGTTTCCTTTGGTTTTTTTCCCACATAACCATCACTTACAAAACTTTCATATCATGTTAATCTTTAAGAAAAGCCATTATGCCACAGGTGAGGGAGTCTTACCTTGGTTGATCTTGGTTATAGACCTTAGATTTGAAGGAAGGAGGAAGATCTTGTTGCTCCTTGACCACCCCTAGCCTTTGTATCCTTGTAAAAGCCTTGGATCTTGGTGATGGAGCCTTAGGTAAACTTTTCCAAGGGAGAATCCCCTCTTGGGATTTCGGCAAGAATGAGGGAGGAAGAAGAAAGTAACTCCCATGCCCCCTCTTTATAACACATTAAGGAGGGTAAGTGAAGAGTCATGGTGTCTCTTCATCTTCCTTAAGCCTTAACCATAATCCATTTCATTTCCTCATAGCATTCCCTTGCTAGGTGAGTTGGTTAGAGCATGCATGGTTGTACAAGAGGTCCAAGGTTTAATCCTTGGTCCATGCACCTTATTTTTTTTATTTTTCCTTTTATTTTCTATTATTTTCCCTAAAATTCCGAAAATCCTCTAAAAATTCCCCCATAATTATGTTAATATTTCTCATTAAAACCCCTTTATATTTATATTAATTTTTTACCTAAAATTCACCAATAATCATGGTACTAGAGAGTCTATATAAGGCCCATTAGTACTTAACTTCTCAATTTAAATAGGAAACCATGCTAAAACTCACCCATAATCATACTAATATTCCTAATTAAAATCCCTTTATATTTATATTAAATTCTATCTAAAATCCACTAATAATCAGGGTACTAGAAAAGCCCATATAAGGCCCATTAGTACTTAGTTTCTCAATTTAAATGAGAAAAATCATGGATTTCTAGGCTAAGGTTTGTACTAATATCTCTAGATCCCTCGGAAAATTATCTAGACATGATCAATATTTTAAAGAAAATATTGAGAGAATTTTCCGGGTCGTTACAGTTTTGGTATTAACTTCAGGCGAGGACGGTTTCGTACTCTACATGGACGCATCACATCAGGGTTTGGGAATAGTTTTGATGCAGCATGGACGGGTAGTCTCTTACGCTTCTCGTCAGTTGAAGGAGCATGAGAAGAACTATCCAGTTCATGACTTAGAGTTTGCAGCCATTATTTTTGCCCTCAAGATATGGAGGCATCATCTCTATGGCGTCACGTTTGAGATTTTCACGGATCACAAGAGCCTCAAGTATTTATTCACTCAGAAAAAGCTGAATCTTCGTTAGAGGCGATGGATGGAATTTCTGAAGGATTATGACTGTACTATTAGCTACCATCCAGGGAAAGCTAATGTGGTTGCAGATGCACTGAGCAGAAAATCCTGGAGTGTTTTGGCTTGTCACCGGGTTATGGCCACTGACTTAGTTCAGAGCTTCTCAGAGCTGGGACTAGAGGAGCAGTGTCAGACAAAGAAAGGGTTGTTGGTGACTATGATTGCTCAGTCTTCAATTAGGACAAGGATCAGAGAAACTTAGGCTAGTGATCAACATCTGCAGTTCCTAGGCAGCCGGATAGCCTCAGAGTAGAAGACTGACTTTACACGAGATGATGAGGGTATTCTATATTTTCGAGAGAGATTTTGCATACCTAAGTCACATCCAGTCATGGATGAGTTGCTTCAGGAGACTCATCGATCTCGGTTTGCTATACATCCTGGCAGAACCCGTATGTACCGAGATTTGAGACATTTTTACTGGTGGAACGATATGAAGAAAGACATCGCGGATTTTGTTGCTAGATGTTTGGCGTGCCAGCAGGTGAAGGCCGAGCATCAGAGACCTACTGGATTACTTCAGAAGATCCCTATTCCTGAGTGAAAATGGGAGCACATCACTATGGATTTCGTTGTGGGATTATGGAGATCTCGGAGAAGACACGACGCGATTTGGGTGATGGTTGATCGATTAACCAAATCCGCTCATTTCTTGGAGAATCAGAGGACAGATTCACTAGACAAGCTGGCAGAGTTGTACTGCCGTGAGATTATCAGATTACATGGTGTTCTTTTGAGCATCATTTCAGACAGAGACCTGTGTTTCACTTCGCGATTTTGGCAGAGTTTGCAGCAGACTACGGGTACCGAGCTTCGATTCAGTACAACCTTTCATCCAGAGACGAATGACAGCCAGAGTGTACCATTTAGACACTAGAGGATTTGTTGAGTTCCTGCGTTATGGACTTTGAAGGCAACTAGGAAGATCACCTGCACTTGGTTGAGTTTTCCTATAATAATAGCTATCATTCAACTATTCAGATGATACCTTTTGAGGTGTTGTATGGTAGAGCTTGCAGGACATCCACCCTCTGGGAGGAGGTTGGGGAATCTCAGTTGCTAGGTCCTCAGAGTATTCAGCGTGACGCAGAGCTAGTCCGTATTATCAAACGTCGTCTGTCAGAGGCTCAGGATCGTCAAAAGAGTTATGCAGATCGAAGATGCAGACCCTTGAAATTCTCCGTGAGCGATCACGTGTTCTTACGGGTATCACCCACAAAAGAGGTGAAGCGGTTTGGGTTGCGAGGTAAGCTAGCTCCACGCTACATTGGACTATTTCAGATTCTGGAGCGGGTTGGAGCAGTGGCTTATCGTCTGGCACTACTACCGTCTCTCGTTGGTGTTCACGATGTATCTCATGTTTCCATGTTGAGGAAATATGTACCAGATCCTACACATGTGTTATCGGAGGTGTCGATCACACTTCAGCTAGATGCGACCTACGAGGAGGTACCAATGCAGATTCTGGACCGCAAGAAACATCGGTTGAGGAACAAGACAGTTCGGTTGGCGGCAACACTCTGATGAGGAAGCTACTTGGGAGCTCGAAGATACGATAAGAGCTCGTTATCCTCATCTATTTACATGAGGTGCGTATGGTTGGTTTTTCATTCCGTATTTATATTATATCTGGGTTGTTGATATCTGTTGTTGTTGACTAGTATCTCTTGGGATTGACTAGTATCTGTTGTGGTTTGCTAGCGAAATTTGGGGACCAAATTTTTGTTAGTGGGGAGAATGTTAAATACTGAAAGTTTGGATGGTTTAAAAGCTAAAAATCAAAAATTAGGGACCTTGTTGGGAATATGAAAACTTGGACGGCTTTATTGTAAAAAGTCAAAACTATATTAGAAACCCTAAATTTCCCAATTCATTCCCAGATCTACTTCTTTTTCTCCCCATACGCAGCGAGAGTAGTTCCTCACCTTGACACCTCACCCGACGCCGAAAACTCCTCTGCGAAAACCCCTCACCGCACGCAACCTTCACTCTACTGAGGCCGGTGAACCTCTCCCTTGTGGTTCCTCTTCGCGTGAGCAAGACGCCGCCGCGACCCTTTCCTTTTCTCTCACGTAATCCACATCCCTTTATTCTCCTCGCAGTTGCCACAATCTAGTGTTGCCGATCGCTGTTCCAGATGCCGGGGATGACGAGCTTCCCTCCCTTGTCACTGGTTGGCCATATAAAGGTAAGAAGAATTTTAATTTGATTTTCTTCTATAAGGAAATGTTTCTTCTTGATTTTGTTATGGGATTGCCTGAGTTTGTCTTGGGAGATTTGGGCAGCAACATATTTCCATTTGAGTGGTGTTTTTGCTATGAGCTGTCCTATTTGGATAATCTATTCTTAGTTATTTTAGAGAGCTATGTTTTTGAGTTTGATGGGATACATTGTTTTTTTTGGACTTCCAAGATGCTGTGAGTTCACATTGTGCTTGGGAGTGGTGATATAATGTGTAGTTGAATTTGTTTTCTTTTCCTAGTGCCATGAGCTTTAAGGGCTACCGTGAGTTTGGGTGTGAATGATGGGAAGTTACCTTAACCTAGACTAGCTTGGATACCTAGTCTAGCATGATTATGAGATGTCTAAGGTTGATTGGGGTCTTAACCTAACGAATGAAAGGAGGGATCAGTTTGAATACAAAGGGTAAAACCTAAATAGAGCAATTCTAAATAAAGCTAGTACATGGGTGTCATTGATTTGTAAATAGCAAAGATTAGGTTCTTGGATACAGGACATTGATTCAAAGATCTGGACGTGGAGGTTCTTTCTCGAACACATACTACATCATGGAAGCAGGTACTTCTCCTTTGTACTCTAGTAGTTCATTTAACTTTAATGCATGACTTGCTATGTCTAAATAGGTCTGCTTGACCTTATTCCTTGTTGTTGTTTATTTTAAATCGCCTGGTGTTACCTTTCTTGTTTGACCTTCGAGTTTAAATCGAAAATTTATATCCGTACAGTCTCTCATTGATTTTCTATTCTGTCAAGTACCGCTCGTACGCGTGTACTCAATTGTTCATTAAACACCACTAGGATGGTTGCATTAGAGACATCTTACCTAGTAGTTTAGTTGCATGTTCGTTGGTTTCTGGTGTTGGGTATGGCTTGGCGGTTTCACAAGCAACCACGGGGTCGAATATGAGATACCTCTCTATGTCTACAGATTAAAATTTAATCCGAATAGAGACCCGTCTCCCAAACGATCATCTCGTGGTCACATTAATTAATCCAAGTCACAACTTAGCCAAAACCAAGGTTAAGGCCTTGTAACTGTCTGGATTAATTAACCGCGGAAAAGACGACGAATGGATCGCTGGTTTTCGTATTTATCTTCGGGGTCCATGACTTTAATTAATTGATATATTAATTAACTAATAATTAATTCATGGCAATTAATTAATCAACATGCAATGATAACAATAATCAAAGCAATAACATAGCATAAGTAAAACGGAGCTCGGGAGAGATATACCTCGCCGTTTACCTCGCAGTCTTCTACCTTATGACCCTCCACTCTTGGACATCATGTGGGCAATGAGCTACCAAGACGCGGAGTCACCAAGGCTTGACTAGATCACCTTCTTCAATCCTCTTCCTCTTAGCCAACAAAAACCCTAGCTAGGGTTTCGGCCAGCCACCTTCTCTCCTCTCCTCCTCATGCCGTCGGCCACCTTAAGCTCCAAGGTCCGGCCGGCCAAGAGGCAACACCGAGAGGAAAACTTGGAATATGAAGAAGGGGAAAAAGAAGCTGAGCAAGCTCCTTCTTCCCAAAAACTCACCGAAAACCCTAACTTCTTCTCCCTCACCGCCGACGCCAATCAAGGTAGAAGATCCCTATTTTCCGGTCGTCGGATTCCTCTCCCCTTTGCTCCTTGCTTGTGCATACAAAAGAGGAGACAATGATGAAGAAAAGAGAAGAGATCAAAGAGGAAGAAAGGAGAAAAGCCAAGCTTTTCCTCCTTTTCACCGCCGGCGCCGCAAGCTCAAGAAACCCGCCACCGACAGCTCTCCTCCTTCTCCTCTGCTCCAAGACGAGCACCAGGGTGCTCCTCCCTCCCTTGACAATGCTTCACGCCCAAAAGATGAACGGAAGATGAGGAGAAAGCTCCTCTTCTTCCTCCTCCTTCTCGCCGACACAAAGGTGACCTAGGAGAGAGAATAGGAAGAGAGGGTTTTGGGTGTTTTGTGATCAATAGAATTAATTCATTAAGCATTGTATCATGAATTCTATGGGGTATTTATAGGGATAAGGTAGGGACCATGAGGAGGAGTTGGTTCTTGGCCCGCTAATGGTTTCAAACCCGATCTATTAATGGAGATCTATTCCACAAAAGGATCCCATTGAACTTCCTCACCAACCCCCATATTTTCATATGAGCTCCACCTATTATGAGTCGTCCATCTCTCCGTGTTTAAGATATCGAATGACCAATAATTAATTTAATTTACTAACAATTAAATTAATTATCCTCTTGATCCTTAATTAGTACCACTCAACCTTATTATCATGTTGGACCATAGTCCACTTGCAAGATTTGACATGACGATCCTTTTGAGCTCACCAAGGGGGCATCATCATCCCGACTCACCAGGACACGGATTCCGTCAATAATCAACGGCACACCATATAATTAATATTATTTTACAATTTATCGAGCCTATCGATTTGACAGAATAAATCTCGCCCATTGGTAAGTCAAAGAAATAATAATTAATTATACGCATCCGTTATTATTTCGGGATTAAGAGATCGTACTCCATAATATAATCCGAGGTCTAATCCAATTTACAAAGTCAATAAAAAATTGGATGACCTCTCTTTTGGTCCTACTCAATGTACACAAAGTGTACTAGTACAATTCTATGGTTAAGACAAATCACACCTAATTGCACTACAGTCATCCCAATGGTTTGTCCAACTCCATCTCGGTTGTGAGCCTCTTTCTTATACTTCTGCAAGGAACTTGATAACATGATCTTCTGTGCAATACCATGCACCATGTTATCTACAATGCCAAGTATGAGACATGTTGTGCATATACTAATATATATATGCACCGTGTGATTTTGCGATTCTCTTTAAAATGTAAATGTATTCTAACCAAAAGCAAGACTTTTAGTATACATCCTAATAATCTCCCACTTATACTGAAAGACTTTGCTATTATCAAAATGTCATACATTTGGCCCCTAGATCCTTCACATGCCTAAAAGCTCTCGCTACTAAGGCCTTAGTGAAATGATCTCCCTAGGGCATCCTCTGATGTAATCTAGGCAACAACAGCTATTCCTTACCAGGGTGGTACTTGCGCTCTATGTGTTTACTTGCCTTATGGACTCGTGATTCCTTCGAGTTTGCAACTACACCATTTTAATCACAACAAAATGTGATAGTCCTGAGCAAACCAGGAAACACATCGAAGTCCATCTTGAGGTTCCTGAACCATGTAGCTCTTTTGGCTATCTGAGAGACTGCCAACCATCCAACTTTTATAGTAGAGTTCATCATGCAGCCGCTGCACGACACTCTCCCATACAATGGTTCTACCTCCTAAAAGTAAACACAAAACCCTAAGGAATATTTATATTTGCCCCTATTTTGATTGGAATTCTGTATCCATATAACCCACAGGATATTGATCTGCCCGGTAAACCAGTATATAGACCTTAGTCCTTCTCAGACACTAATATATGCTTTTACCATAATCCAATTAACTTGATCTGGGTTACTCCGATATCTGTTAACCATGCCCAAGGCACAATAGATATCCGATCTCATTTTTAGCATACATGAGGCTTCCTATAGCTGATGCTAAATGAACTGCCATTATCTACTCTATCTCCTTTGATAATCTAAACATATCTCTTTAGATAGAGTAGCTCCAAAATTGAAAAGTACCAAACATTTCTTGGAGGAATCCATGCTAAAACAAGTTCGGACAGTGTCTTGTATGAATCATGGGATAAGCACATCATCCTTATCTGGAGATGTAGCGGCCCCGCCTCTATGGTCCCCGCAGGCAACCCTCTAGGCCGGCGACCCTACGGTCTTCCCACCCCTGGCAGTGAGTTTTTGCCTTCCCCAGGATTCGAACCCTTGACCTCCACGACAAGTACAATAGTTCCTGAATCCTGGTACCAATTGAGCTATAGAGTTCGAATCCTGGGGAAGGCAAAAATCCACTGGCCAGGGGTGGGAAGTACTTGTGAGTAACGACCGCCCAAGAGGTCGCCCAAGGAGCCGCCAAATGGGATTTGGCCGCCCAAGGGACCGAGGGCCGCCAAGTGGGCCGCCAGTTGGGCCACCCAAGGGGCCAAGGGGCCGGGTCGTTACAGGAGATCCCTTAGATCTTTGATCCCCAAGGATGTGACTTACTATTCTCAAGTTCTTCATAATTATTTGACAACCATACCCTTACGTCTGACAATATTCTGTTATTGTTGAAGGATCGATTTCGTACGCTAGAGGGGGTGAATAGAGAATTACAGATCTTTCATATACCTGCGTTGTTAGTTGCACAGCAGAAACAATAATAAAATGAATAAACAACGCTAACAATTAGAATTTACTTGGTATCTACCCCGGCCGGGTGACTAATCCAAGAATCCGTCGGTGGATCAATCCCCGAATAACCTCCGGCTTGCTCTCGTCGCTTCTTGTGGGTGGAGAAACCTCACCACAACACCTTGAGAACCTCTGAGCACAAAGACTACTGTTTGGCCTTTAACCAAGACCAAACTCGTCAAGAAACTCAGCCACCACGAAGTCCTCTTTAAATAGGACTCGGGGCTGATTTCTCGCTACCAATCGACTGCCCTGGGGGCAGTCGACTGGTCCTAGCCAAATTCGACCGTTGACACCCACAACGTTCGAATTTGCTAGCTCACCAGCCACCTACCAGTCGACTGCCCCGAGAGCAGTCGACTGGTCCCCAACTGAATCCCTTCCTGAGTACATTCACACAGCACTCGATCCTCATGACTCGACTGACTCCTCGTCCGCAGCCTCGACTATTGCCTTCGCGCCCTCTTCATCTTCGGCTCCCGTCCCTCGGATGCACGCAAGCCTCCAGCTTGCCTCCATGCCATCCTTCAAGCATGCCTCAAAGTCCGCGCCCATCAGCTCATCGTCCCTGCTCTCCAAGGTCCCTCGGATGCGCACGCAAGCCTCCAGCTTGCCTCCATGCCATCCTTCACCGTACCGAGGCCGTCCAATCAAGTTCATATGTGTAACCTGTACAACCTGCACACTCAACATACACATATAAGAATACAAGGGAAAATTTAACTTAAACCCTTTGCCCAAACATCAAAACCTATGGTCACTCCGGACCATCTTAGGACCAATTGCTCCAATAATTGTTGCCAACCACCAAAATATTATCTACATATAGTACAAGAATACCACCACGTATCTGTTACATTACTCACACAAATCTTATCCATCCTTTGAACAAATCCACATGACTGGATTTTCTCATCAAAGCGGATGTTCCTTGTCACAGTTCTAGGGATCCGATTCATGTTCACTGAAGAGCTAGTCCATAGACTTTCCAAGAACATGAATCCTTTAGGTTGACTAACAACCCTCCCACTATGGTAAGGTACCCCTTGTGTATCTTCTGTGATATGAGGTGCAGTGTCCTGTGGTATTACCTCTTGTACAGTTGGTACTAAGATCAGAATGCCCCCTTATTTAATTTACTCAGAGTAACTCTTTTCATGGGCTTGTGGTTTATTTCATAGTCCTTTTCCTGAGAATCAGTCATTCATACCAATGAATATCCTCTATGTTGGTGCAGGAAGTACCATATCGAACCTTGTTTTGATATTGGCAAAGGATTCAAAGTTAAGATGTTATTGTGATCTAACTTATTCACTGAGTGTGCAGAAAAACGTCCTAGGGACACTAGGCAAGAAGTCCTGACCGGAAGTTGGGCAAAGAAGTCCTGGTCAAGGACTGGGCAAGAAGACCTGACCGGAAGTTGGGCAAAGAAGTCCTGGTCGAGGACTGGGCACGAAGTCCTGGCAAGGGGCTGGGCACCGATGACATGACCGGAAGTTGGGCACGAAGACCTGGTCAGGTGGATTGGGCAAAATTCCAACCGGAGGAGCCGGTTGGCAAAAGGTAAACTCTCCTGAGAGTAGTAGGTGAGGACGCGTTCCCCGTCGAGGGAATAATAGGCGTCGATTCGACCTAGGGTTCCATTTGGGAGACCCGAAGTCAGAACCAAGATAGCTACGACTATAATTAATACTTGTTATGCTTATTGGGACTAACCTAAGTTGCAGGGTCGAAGGACTGGTCGTCTGCAAGTAAGGTACTTCACTGGGCCTAGGCGCCCGAATGGAGACAGGCGCCCGTATGGATACGGGCGCCCAAGAGTGAAGGCAAAACCCAAAACATAGCTACGAAGCCTCTGGACTAAGCTGGATCAGGCGCCCATGAGGTCACGGGCACCCCTATCAGCTTAGGCGCCCAAGTAGGGGAGGATAAGCGTTGACCGAGCCCGCGGATAAGGATTCGCAGATCGAAGGGCATGTGACAGGCGCCCCCAACATCACAGGTGCCCGTATGAGCACTATAAAAGGAGCTCGACCCCAAGGCTTCAATATGACTTTTTCTTAACGCTCCAAAGCTTTTCGTTCAAGCGCTACGCCCCGGCAATCTCCTACTTCGAGATCCCAGCGCCGACGATGACCCTCTGCTCCGAAATTTGATCCACATCAGGCGTCGGTAACGAAAAGTGTAGCAATTTCAATTTCCTGAAATACTCCTGTACTTAACTTGTAAATCTTTGTGTGGGATTATAGTATTGCCCAAAGTAAACGGTCAAGGACCGTGGGCCTTGGAATAGGAGCCGACCGCGACTCTGAACAAAGTAAAAAATAGACTTGTGTTCTTGTGCATTTAATTTCTTTCCGCTACGTATCTGCTCTATCTTAATCCGAAAAGTTTTTAACGATATTCACCCCCCCCCTCCTCTATCGTTTTCCTCGATCCAACACTCTGATCCTTAGGACTACTAAACCACCTTTTGTTGCCTTAGGATAGCCTACGAACATATGCACTAGATTCCAACTTATCAGTGTCTCTCTTCAGCCCATGTGCTGAACTACTCATAATCTGAACATGCCTTAGACTAAGCTTTCGCTTAGCCTACATTTCTATGGTTTTAAGAGACTATTAACCTAGATAGTATCAAGCATATACACCGTCGTATCCAGGGCATATCCCCTTGTACAAATTTGTCTAATCTCAGAGTTGCTTATCATCTTCCTAACCATTACCTTAAGAGACCTTCTTCCTTCCACGTGTTGCACCGTTCTGTTGGGGCACTTGAGGTGCAGTGAGTTGGGATCGAATCCCAATTACTGATAAGTAAGTCTTACAACTATCCCTAGAGGCATTTGTCACTATGATCTAATCGCAATGTCGCCATGATTTTACTCTGATGTATCTCCGCATTAGACTTTGAATTCTTTTGATCTCATCAAAGGAATTAGTCTTGCGGTACATCAAGTAAATGTACTTTGACCCTTGAATAATTGTTTACAAAATAAACAAAGTCTTCAAGGTTACCTCTATTCTAGATAGACTAAGGACTTATACTTGTCGATTTGAACCAACTCCTACATACCTTTGGCTCTATGCCCCTAGACTTAGAGAAAGTCTTTTGGTCTTTTTAACCATCCAAGCAGGATTCAAAGATTTTAAGAAAGACAAGTCTTCCACCACCAATGAACCGGCTATCAACCTTCGAATCCCACTAAAGGTTAATAAGATCAAGCCTTAGAGCCAAAATATATGCTTGGTTCTTCTTGGAAGGAACCTTTCTCTTACTTCAGTTAGATGATAAGCTATCTAATTGCATCATGGGAGCTTTTGGTTTTAAAGCTAATTGTCTATCTATGCACTTTAACAGATAATCTTTCTATTCCACTTTTAACAAATAAAAGCAATAAAATATCTTATTCCAGAAACTGAACAAAGGTTCTGTAATGCCCGCCTTTCTCCGCCTTACGGTGTAGGCAGAAGGCGACGTTACGCTAACATACGTATATGCATATGGATATCTTAAAGCAGCGGAATAATTTAAAACTTTATACCTATGCATTTTAATCATGCAACTAACACTTGAATCATGTAAACATGTCATGACTATCATTCTTAAACATGGTTACTTGGTAAACTTAGCATTGCCATAACATAAGAATATAAGATATATCATGTGAGACATAACATCATTGATCATGCTTGCATTAACCATCGCTTATCTTACCATCAAGCTTAAAGCCAACATAAGTATAGCATCATGGGATAGCATGTTAACATCATAATTTAGCCATGGCAAGTATAGCAATAAAGCATGATATGAAAATCACATAAGTTATTCTTTAGGCAAAACCATCATAAGTATAACATGGGACTAAAGAGGACAACGCAAAATATATAGGACGTGTGATAAAGTATAAGCATTAGGATCTTTTTCTTTTTCTTTTGCCAAGTCACTGCCACACACATACACACTTGACCTCCTGCTGCTTCCCTTAGTTTAGTATCCTCCTGCTGGGTCTGCGGTATAAGAAAGTAAAACTATAAGCACATAGACTTAGTAAGACTCTTTCCTACTCACTAAAACTATACGTCGCATACATTCAATGATAAGGCATAACATAGATAGTGCACATGAACAAAAGCATATCATAAGAAGGTATTCATAAAGCATTTGACATGAGGAAACATATAAATGTACATGAAAACACATAATCACATAAAAGTGCTCAACATGGAATGGAAGTGCATAAAGCTCATGGCATAAGAGTATAGACATATGAACATACTTGACATGACATAGTTCTTGACATCACATAAGCATAAGAACATACTTAACATGGCATAATTCTTGACATAAACATAGGCATATGAAATACTTAACATGGAGTAGATGCATAACATGAATGGATCACTAGTGGAAAAAAGGCTTTTAACACCGGTTATTTTCGACTTTTAACACCGGTTCCGGAACCGGTGTTGATCCAGCCGGCATTGTAAGTATAGACTTTTAACACCGGTTAACAAACCGGTGTAATATATAGATTTAACACCGGTTAATAACCGTTGTTAAAAGTTCAATTATGAGGCGGGAAAGTCATTTTAGACACCGGTTATTTTAAATAACCGGTGTTCAATCATCATTTTTAACACCAGTTCTGGAAACAATCGGTGTTAAAACATCATTTTTAACACCGGTTCTGGAAACAACCGGTGTTAAAACATCAATTTTAACACCGGTTCTGGAAACAACCGGTGTTAAAAATGATGTTTTAACACCGGTTCTAGAAACAACCGGTGTCAAAAGTCTTAATTTTTTATATAAATTTCATATTTATTTTTATTTATAATTTTTCTAGACATATAAAAGAACATAATAATATAATAGTTTATCCATAATCAATAACACACCATGAATTAAGTAAATGCAACATCCAATTAGTTTCAAAAACAAAACAATCCATGTATTTTACAACTATCCATTTTTCTTTCAACAAAAGCAAAATGTAAATCAAATAACACATTATACTCCTACTCGCTATGTGATTTTCCAAGCAAAGACAATGTAGAAGCTTGCCACACGAGTTTGCAAGTAAACAGTCTAGTCCAAGATCAAATAGTGAGGAGTACGTTGCAGAACTTCGACCAGCTTAGCATTATCTTTTATAAGCATCTTGCATATTTCCATACAGTACTTGAGTCAAGCTTGAATTTGTTTTCATGCTTTGGCGTGCAGTGGCTACCAGTCGATTGCGAAGCAACTGTGAGAAAATTCCAATGAAAAAATATTAAATAATGCTACGGAGAGAGAAGCAATATAATCAATCATTCACAATTTGGAGCTTACTTGGTGTTTGAGGGTGGCCAAACTTTTCGTGTGCATTGGAGATTGTGGGATGACACCATTTGAAGGTGGAACTCCAATAAGACCACATAACAAGGTCTGGCCAGCAAAACCAAGTAAATGATTCAGGAGTCAGATGCCATTTGAGATTTAACCAAAGAACTAGCTAGAGGCAGATAGATTAAGGTATAGTACCAAGAATCCCAAAACCAGTAAATCATAATGAATGATGGGGGCTTTCTCAGATTGAACTCCTTCTGTTGAGCAATCCTTTGGCCCCAGTAAGAACATGCAACAAATTACATGCTCCTGTATCTTGTTCACTGAACATCAAAAGCTATGTGCCTTGAGAAGCAAATCCAAATAAAAAAAAATTACAAAATGAGACCTTCACTTCCAGTATGATCTTCATGCATAATACATGTACAAACTGTTCAAGGCAGCACAAGTAATTAAATTTTCTGTCGGGTGCCACGCTAAATGAAGCATTTTGAATGTGAAATCATAAGAATTCCCATTAGCAAGTGAGTATATATGCTCCTGTGGCATTTAAGCTAACATGAGATGGAAATCATTTAAGCAAAACTGAAACTACTTGATTGAAATAGTATATATGTAAGCAATTGAAGCTACAATGTAAGGAAGAACACTAATTGAAATCAATGCTAGTGGTCTCTAACTTTTACATTAATTAGTAATACTGCAAGCTGTCAAAATTAGCAACCTCTAACTTTTACATTAAACTATCCTAAACTTTTACATTGGCAACCTCTAACAAATAAGTTGCCCAACATCTTTTGATGTCATCAATCTCATCTTCGGAGAATAGATCCTTATTTGTGAATCTCTGCAAGGTACATTTATATAAAAAAAATAGCTTATCAACTCAACCAGACATAATTAAATCTATAAAATTAAAAAAACTTCAATTACCTTGTCCCATGAATCAACTATGATCGCCGAGATAATGTTGAGCATATGTCTCATTACATAATATCCACACTCTATATTGCCAGTTTGTTTTTGGCACTACAAATAAATATCAAAATGACACATTAGCAGAAAGGGATAAATCAGTTACAAAGTCATGCTAATTTTTCATTATAGTAACCAATATCTCAAGCATGCACATAGAGGAGCTTGCATACCAAAAGACATCAAATAATAAAGAACGCATAGCACTATGATAAAAAAATATAATAAATGACAACAAATAAACCAAATTTATCTATGAAAAAAATGCTTATAGATCATAGTTGTATAAAAACTTGACATTTAACTACTTACACGTAGTTCCTTCCATATAGGCATTCTAAAAGCTCCCAGGCGACGAGCACGTATGTTGGTAAATTTTGTTTTCGACATTCCAATTCCTAAACCAAACCGATCTAAAATAGGATCATGATCACAAATAGTAATTCAAACAAATACTGGTTTCCTCTAGTTAATCCACCTTACCTCCTTCATAATTCCCAGCCCTACAACCCATAAACATCTCACGACATTACCCCAAAAAGAGAAGAACATCAAAAGAACAAACTCAAATTTATCCCTCCACAAATTATCCTGCACATCCCTGCTATCCAACAACACAAACCCCATTAATTGAGCAACTAATCTTATCATCAAGTTTGTATTAATAAGGTGATAACTATTACCCAAGTCGACAATCGGCTTGCAGCTACGCAACGATTCCAATGAGCCATCATATGAGGTTGTGGTGCAGTAGTAAAGAGATTTGTGATGTTGTTCGAGACTGGGTGATGAACGCTCGACCACAGGTGCCGGTGTTGTACAAAAATCGTCCACACCAATAGTCGATGCTCCAACACAAGGCAGAGAGCCAAGGGAGAAAAGAGAGGTCCGACGGCCTCTAGGGGGCTTCACTCGTAAATTGGAAATAGGGAAGAATGATCTGCGCAAAGATGAAGCCTTGGTGGAGAAGAAGAGAAAGACAAGGGATTGTGATGTCGGCGTCGGCAGTTCCTCAGCGTGCGACGCTAGGTCTCGGATCCAGGGCGAGAAGAAACGGCGCCCTTCGGCTGTCTTCGCGAGCGCGAAGAGAGGAGGAGACAAGGGCGACGCCGCTTCATGGAGGGCTGGCTCAACTCCGGCGACCGGCTGGGAAGAGATCGACGGCGTCGGGCGAAGAGAAGAGGACAGGATCGGGCGAGGAAGAGAGGGCCTAGGGCACGGGAGAACGCAAGGATTATATAGATTTATATACACATATAAAATTCAACCTTTTCCTTTTATATATATATATATTCCGAAATTCTAATTTTTCCTTAAATAATTCCAAATCAATTCCTTAAAGAATTCATAACTAACTAATTTGACACCCAATTAATCCCGCGAAAAACATATGACACGGTTATTTACAAAACCATAGTCAAATATATTTTTAACACCGGTTGTTAAAAGAACCGGTGTTAAAAGTATTTTAAAGTTCAAATAATTATAACATATGACCCCGGTTATTTATAAAACCGTAGTTAAATATATTTTTAACACCGGTTGTTAAAAGAACCGGTGTTAAAAGTATTTTAAAGTTCAAATAATTACAAAAATGCCACCGCCTTTTTTTTTTAACACCGGTTTTAATACAACCGGTGTTAAAAGCCGTTGTTAAAGGTCTTTTTTGTACTAGTGGATGCATGGGTTAAATGCACATAACATAAGGATGCTTATTTGAAAATCATAGTTATAAATACTTAAACATAATCATCACATCATGGGGGTCCTCGGCTTGTACCACATACATACATCATATGCGCGCATCCCTAAGTAAATGCGAGGTAGTTAGTCTCGACCTACTAGGGTAGGGACAGCTACGGTAGTCCCAGAACCGAGGCGTTCTTAAGGTGCCCATCCCTGTTGGACAGCTACGGTAGTCACAGAACCGTGGACAGCTACGGTAGTCCAGAACCAAGGCTTTCATAAGTAGCCCATCCCTTGGACCCTTACTTCGGTCTGGTACAAGCCCATTCATAAAGTAAAATATCTTCACATGATTCATCTTTCATAGAACATACATAGCATATTTAAAGACATAAACAAGATCTTATCACATGAAGCATGACATAAAACATAGTTAGCATTTCATCATTCATAGTTAATTCATAACATCATTATGCCTTAAAGGCATGAACATCATCATCATTCATCATCTTCATTCATAAGGTATGTCATGCATACATCATTATGCCTTAGAGGCATGAACATCATCTTCATTCATAAGGCATGACATACATACATAATTATGCCTTAAGGCATAAACATCATCTTAGTTCATAAAGCATGCATGGTCATGGTACATAGGGTAAACATTCATAGATAAGTTTTCTTTTCATACATGGTACATATCACATAGCATACATGATCATGGTATCTATCATAAAGCATGCATGGGTAGGATCCTTATGAACATGATACATACTACATAGGTTTATGACATTCAACATAAAACATGCATAGGTCTTCATAACCATATTTCTATCATAGGCATTTAACATAATACATGCATCATTTTACACTAACATGAGGCCTACTTCATAATACATGTGTTCATGGTATATGGTTTAAAGCATTCATGAATAAAACATGACACATAACATATGTATCCAAAGTCATGATACATAGCACATAACGTTAGGGTTTTAGGTAACATAAAATTCATACCACATGCTTGAACATATACATACATCATAATAAACCATAAATAAGTATACTTGATACCTTAGACTAACCCAAACCCTAGAACTTGAGCTTGGCCGAAAGGTATAGGTGGAGATTCCCATTATTCAAGTAACATGTGAGGTACCATAAGTAACATAACACCCATACAATACATACAATGCCATAGGAAGCCATTAGAACCCTTGATTGGGACTAACCCTAAACCCTAGCCCTAAATCTTGTCTTGGCCGAAACCCTAGAAGGATATTAGGTCCATGGAAAATTCATATAATTCACAATTAATATCCAATACAATACATACAACACCATAGGGAAACCATTAGCATACATGATTGGACCAACCCTAACTCCTAGCCCTAATATTTGGTCTTGGCCGAAAGTTGTAAGGGTCTTAAGTCCATGGAAGAATTCATAAAATTCACAATTAGCATCCATTGTATCCTAGGGAAACATAATAAACATGCTTGGAAGGTTAGATCTAATCCTAACTATGGAAAGGGAGGGTGGCCGAAAGTTACTAAGGGCTATTTGGTGCTTCCAAAAATTCCACAACTCACAATCCATTCTTATTATATCATGAGAAAGCATTAGGAAGTATAAGTGAGGTCTTAACATCATCCCAAACCCCAAAACATGCCTTGGCCGAAAGTTAAAGAAACCCTAATCCATAGTTTTCTCAACATAGATCCCAAACAACATCTTGAATCATGAAAGATAACATCAAAACTATTATACCACAGGTGAGGGAGTCTTACACTTGTTGTCTTGGTTATAAACCTTAAATAGAGAAGAGGATGAAGACCTTCTTGACCTTAGACCACCCCTAGCCCTTGTAGCCTTGTAGGAAGCCTTGGATCTTCAAGAGGGAGTCCCCTTGTGAAGCTTTTCCAAGGGAAAAGCCCCCTTGTGGCTCACGGCAAGGAAGAAGGAGGAAGAGGGAGAGGAAAGGCCTTGGTGGAAGAGAAGAGGAGAAAACAATAACTTAAGTGCCAAGTTACCTCTTCACTTCTCATCCCTCTCTTTTATACTAAGTGAAGGGGCAAGTGAAGGGGCATGGTGCCTCCTCACATGGTGACTCTTCATTGCCTTTAGCCTTAACAAAAATCCTCTTCCTTTTCCACTAGACCTCCCTTGCTAGGTGAATTGGTTAAGTACATGCATGATGAGGTCTTAGGTCCAAGGTTCAATCCTTGGTGCATGTATTTCTTTTTGTTGCATTTACTCTTATTTTTGGCAAGGCCCACATAAGAGCCCACTAAAAGTCATGCTAATATTCCTAATTGGAACCCATTTCTATTTATATTAAAATTCTACCTAAGGTCCCCTAATAACCATGGTACTAGAAGAGCCCATGTAAGGCCTATTAGTACTTAGCTTTTTATTCCATATACGAAATTTTGCTAAGGTTCATGCTAGTATTCATATGTTACTCAAGAATCCATATAGGCATGATCAATATTTTAAAGAAAAATATTGAGAGGATTCTACGGGCGTTACAGGTTCTTTCAAAAAATTATGTACATAAAGACAATCTCTATAAAATCAAAACTATATCATCCTATGCTAAAGACA
>JAGFNQ010010323.1:0-33055 GCA_024364735.1 Boesenbergia rotunda | reverse complement strand
CGTGCCATTTTCCATTTCTGCAACTTTCTATTCAGTTTCAAAATTTTCAGTTTATTTCCAATTGGATGTGTGTTTAGTTCATTCCCTGAAATTGAAGATAGCATTTAGTATGTTAGAGCATGAGATCTGAGTTTGATTCCATTCGGTTTTATTTCTGCATTTTCAATCAGCTTGTTTGCATCAATCTTCATTTCTGCAGCCGGAATTCTATATCTGCTAGTTCATCTCCTTATGCACATTGTTAGCTATAATTTCTCAGTTGTGTTAGTGAAGTAATGCATTTAGATTCCAGTATTTGAATTCATCTGCTTGCATGATTTGCGTTTAGTTGATCTGAATTTCTGCATGCTGAATTCCTGCATGCATTCCCTGCAATTCGAGTCCATTTTATTTCTGCAATAGGGCAGATTTGGTTGAGCATCTTTTTGACTCGAAATTCTTCATTCATATTTGCAAAGTCCTTCATTGATAGGTTGCTTGTCAAACTGCATTCGGTCAGTGGCATTTCTGGACTGATAGAATCAGTTTTTTTTGGCACAAGGATTTCCCCTTGCGTGCCAAGCTATTTTGGGTAATGTTTTGCATCAAGTTTTGACTTATCTTTTGGTGTAGAATAGTCTTTGAAATCAATTGATATCACCCTTTAGTATTTCTGAATTTTCCCTGCTTTAGTTAGCTTTAAAAACTTCTAAGTTGAGTTGAGTTCAGTGCTTGTTCAATTTCTGAATTTCGCATGCCTTTAATTGTATCAAGCTTGTTTGTTTCCAAAATCTGCCATCGCTGTGTTTATTCAATTGCTCAGCAATAAGATTGCATTTAATATCCATTGTGTGCCCTTTTTAATATCAATTTAGTTCCCTTGGTTGAGTTGGTTCACCTTCGATCGAGTTATCATTCACTATCGTTGTTTAGTTCCTTTGTTTAGTTTGCTTTTATTTTTGTTGCCATTTCAATTCGTGTTTGCAACCCAAACCCAAATTACATTCGAAACCCAAAAATTCACAAACGACACATAAATACAAACTCGAATCAAACTATATCAACTAGCCCTTGGAAAAAAAATACGACCTGTGGCCCCTTTGCTACATTTTCATACTTTGATTGTAAAAAGGGTTTCCAGCATTTATAAATATTCTAAATTTGAGACCCACATTCGTGAGACATATCTCGGGTCCATCAATTGTAAACACTTGGGTCACAATGAAAAGGAATGTTATATCAATGGCAATAATCCAAAACCACTCTGGAAAGTGGCGAAGAATAAAGATAAGAGCTCAGAAGATGTTTTGAATGAGAATCAAAATAGTAGAGGAGGAAAGGTAGTTTTTCCTGACCTTCCTGTTTTGCAAGCTGATGGGCTGAGTTCTGCATTCCCATAGAAAAGGAAGTGGATTAAAAAAAATGGACAAGCAGGTAAAAAGGTTAAATTTAGTAAAGGAAATGGAAGCTCTGAGAATCAATTTCATTTGTTATCTGAATTGGGAAATGAAATACAAGAAGATATGGAGGTTTTGTGGGTCAGGAAGGATATGATAATGGCCATATGGAAGTTTCCAAAGAGGCTACAGGTGGAGCTAGAAATAGTTCATGCTCTCTAAATCGAACAGGTCTTTCCAAAGATAAACAAGTAGTTGGTTCAGACTTGTAAGCAGTGGACAAAATTTCAAGTTGTGTCCAAGGAAAGGAGACAGGGGAGTTTCAGCATTTGCTGTGAGATGAGGAGGAATTCTATATCCAAAAGGATTCATCTGTTTTAATAGGAAATTTACAAAAAAAACTCAATGAATCAGCCAGGTTTAGATATTTTGCAACAAACAACAGAGAACTCAGATCAGGAGGAAGAAGTTTTTTGGGATGACCAGGAGATCTCCAATGAAGCTGAATTGTCTAAGTCATTTGAGGTGGAGGAAGAATCTGATGATGCTGAGGGAGATCAGCCAACACAAAGGCATTTTTCTCCATCCTTGTCGAATGTTTTAAGCATGGGGGAAGGGATAAAAATTTCCAACATACATAAAAGAAACAACAGAAGTAAACCAACTGTGCAAGGAAATATGGAGTCTAAGGAGAATGAACTGTTAAGAGACTTTGCTGGACCAGAAAACTTAGAGGCCAGGGAAGCTGTACAGGTTCAGAATACAATATTAAATGCGTTGAGCAAAAAGAAGGGGAAGAAGGCTACTATCCCATTAACATTCCAATCGGAAATAGAAGGGAAACTAGAAGCAAGTCTCAAACACAAAGGTTTGTTTCTTCATTAATCTTTTAAATGTCTGGAATCTTTTGGAATATAAGAGGGATAGGTAATAAAGCATCCCTGTGTCGTGTGATCTTTCTGAAAAAAATTCATCATGTTAATTTTCTGGGAATTCTAGAGCCCTTTATTGAGCTAGATGAAACTTTTATTACTAGAAAGTTAGGCTTTGAAACAGCCATATCCAACTGTTCTGGTAAAATTTGGTTTTTGTTTGATTCTAATATTGTGTGCAGGATCTTATTTGATCATGAACAGTTTCTGCATTTGGAAATAAATTCTCCACTCTTTCCTATTAGCATGATCATTACGGTGATATATGCTAAATGCACTCAGTTAGAAAGAGCTTTGCTTTGGGAGAAACTTTTGGATATCAAACCAAATAATGATGCTTTTTGGCTAATAGGAGGAGATTTTAATGTGGTCTCTAATCCTAGTGAATGTTCTAAGGGTTTTCTTTCTAAAATGGGTCCAACAAATGATTTCAATGAGTTTATAATGCTATCTGGTTTGCTAGATTGTGGCTATGTTGGTGACAAGTTTACTTGGACAAATGGTAAAATCTGAAAACGGTTGGATAGAATGCTTATTTCTCCTTCTTGGCACATGAAAGACTTTTCAGTAAGAGTAGAGCATTTGTCTAGAGCGGCCTCGGATTATTGTCCTCTACTAATTACTTTCCCTGGCTTCACAAAACCGGCTGCATCTTTTCGGTTCCAGAATATGTGGATTAGTCATTAGAATTTCCTGCAAACGGTAAGGCTAAATTGGATGCTGCCTAGTTCGGGTTCTGGTATGTGCAAATTGCAATCTAAATTAAAGAGATTAAAATCGCATCTGAAATGGTGGAATTGGGAAGTTTTTGGTAATATTCATGATAATATTAAGAAAGCAGAGGAACTCTTTGCAATTGCTGAAAGGAATTATGATTCAGATCCATCGGAATCAAATAGGCTGAATAGAGCTAAACAACAGGCATTTCTTTTTCAAACTCTCAACATGGAAGAGACCTTTTGGAGGCAAAAAGCTACGGCCAAGTGGGCTGTGGAAGGAGAAAGAAATACAAAATATTTCCATAGCTTAGCGCAGAAAAGGAAAATGACTAGTAGGATTTTCCGAATATGGGAGGATGATATTTGTTTAGACAGGCCAGAGGATATTAACTCTTCAGCTGCGGGTTTCTTTGAGAATTTGTTGACAGGTGAGGATTTCAATTGTGACTCGGTTAATTTTGATTGCATCCCATCTCTCATAACTGCGGAGGAGAATTCTAATCTTATTTTACTGCCGACGTTGGAGGAAATCAAGCAAACCATATGGGGAATGGGAAGAAACTGTGCAGCTGGTCCAGATGGCTTCTCTGTTGAATTTTATATTGCATGCTGGGAAATCATAAAAGTAGATGTGCTTGAGGCAGTTTTGGACTTCTTTCATGGTAATTCAATGCCAAAAGGGATGGCGGCCACCACTATAGTCTTGATCCCCAAGATAGATAATGCCCAGCAGTGGAAAGACTTCAGGCCTATTAGTTTGTGTAATGTTTCTAATAAAATCATCTCCAAATTAATTTCTTCAAGGTTGGGGCAGATTATGGGGAAGCTGATTTCTCCATCTCAAAGTGGTTTTATAACGGGAAGACTAATTTCTGATAATATCTTATTGGCTCAAGAGCTCAATCACAAGTTGAACTATCATGTTAGGGGTGGCAACTTGATTTTAAAGCTGGATATGGCCAAAGCTTTTGACAGAGTACAATGGAGTTTCTTGTTCAGAGTCATGGAGGCTTTTGGTTTCTCTGATTCTTTTTTAGGTTTGATCCGTAGATGCATCACTGAGTGTTGGTTTTCTATCAAAGTAAATAGAAATTTAGCGGGTTTCATTCATTCAAAGCGAGGGTTAAGGCAAGGTGACTCATTATCCCCTCTCTTGTTCATAATTGCTGCTGAATTTTTGTCTAGAGGATTGGACAATTTGTTTTGCAAGTTTCCACAATTATATTCATTTCAGGATGTGATACTAAAATATCGCACTTAGCATATGCGGATGATGTTATGATTGTAACGAACGAGGATGTTAATAATGTCAAAAGAGTAAAGCTATTTCTAGATACATATGAATTCTACTCTGGGCAATCTGTTAATGCTAGTAAAAGTCTTTTCTTCCCTGCAAAGAGCATAAATAGCGCCCGGAAGGCTCAAATTGCATCAATTACTGGCTACATGGAAGGCACTTCACCCATTATGTATTTAGGGGTTCCTATTGCAGTTGAAAATAGGAAATCAAGATATTTTCAACCTTTAATTGAAAAGGCACGGAAAAAACATCTTGGATGGAATATTGGGAGGCTATCTAATGGAGGTCGGCTGACTCTTATACAAAGTGTGTTATCTTCGATCCCTATATACATCTTGCATGTTCTACTTCCTCCTCTATCAATTCTTTATCAACTGGAAATGGTTTTTGCAAATTTCTTTTGGGGTTCATCTCACTCAAACAGGAAGATCCACTGGTTAGCCTGGGGAGAAGCTTGTAAACCGAAAACTGAAGGAGGTCTAGGCTTAAGGAAATTATCTGAGATTGCAACAGCAAATGCAATGAGGCTCTGGTTTAGATTTAAAGAGCAAAGAACTCCTTGGGCAATTTTTTTAAATAAAATGTATTGTGGTAGAAAATCTCCAAGTGTGGTATCGACAAACTGGAAGTGTTCCCCTTTTTGGCATAGGTTAATCAAAGTGCGCAATTTAGCAAAGAAGAATATTGGTTGGATCATTGGGCAAGGAGAGATCAGCTTTTGGTATGATACTTGGTTAGATCATGGTCCTCTATATCAAAGCCTATCGGTGATAGGAGATCCAAATTACAAAGTTTGTGATTTCTTGGATGCTCAAGGTTGGAAAGTGAGTAAGCTGCAGAAGGTAGTTCCGGCTAGAATTGTGGAGGATATATTAGAGGTTACGGTTCCTGTTATGGAGGAAATCTCTAATACTTTGGATGCTATTGTTTGGAAGCCAGCTTGTAATGGGAAATTTTCTTTAAAATCTGCTTGGAATTGTGTTAGAGAGGCTCAGCCAATGGTTTCGAATTGGAGTGTTGGCTGGAGTAAGCTGTTGTTTCCGAGCATTTCAGTGTTTATATGGCGATTTTTGAGGAAGCGCTTATCTTTGGATGATATCTTACAAGGTAAAGGAGTGCACTTAGCCTCTAAATGTCTCTGCTGTGATTCGCTGGAGACCTGGGACCATTCATTTTTTAGTAGTGCGGTTGCTAAAGAGGTATTGTTTTACTTTGCGCAGTTATTTGGGGTTGATAGGTACTTATTCTTTGACAGCTGGAGATTGGGATCTTCTTGGACACAGGATGGCCACATTAAAGAGTCCATACCATTTTTGATTGTATGGTTTTTATGGTGTGCTAGAAATGAAGCCAAGCACCAAGGACTAAAGCCAATAGCAGGTAAAGTCATATGGAAAATTAAGAATTATATAAACCTGGGTATGATTTTAGGTCTGATTAAACAACACCATTGGAAAGGTTGTAGAAAAATTGCTCAAATTCTGGGTTTCCAGGTTTCTACTAGATCAACCATAGCTATCTCGGTTGTATATTGGAGGAAACCGAAGCTTGGTTCTTTCAAATTAAACACAGATGGCTGCTCTAAAGGGAATCTGGGGCTCTCTTCCTACGGTGTCATTATTAGGAACCATGCAGGTCAACCCCTTCTAACTAAATGTGGTTTGATTGGTATTGGCACAAACATCAGGGCAGAATTGAAAGCGATACATGTAGGGTTAGAATTATGTCTGGAAAATCTTTGGCTCCCTCTTTGGCTTGAATCCGATTCAATGGTTGCCTTGAAAATGCTTAAATCTGATTGTTTTCCCTGGGAGCTACGCAACCTGATCCTTAAGAGCAAGTTTATAATTCGGAAATACCAGGTGCAATGTACTCATGTGTACAGGGAAGCAAACGCAGCGGCAGATCATCTTGCAAATCAGGCTTTCCTTTCCCCTAATTGCAGAATTCGGGAGGACACAATAGATAAGCCACTTTTTGGCATTTGCAAACTTGATAAGATTAATTTGCCTTACATTAGATTCTCAAAGAGGGAAAAACTCTGAAAATTATGGCAAAAGGGTTTTGGAATTCCTTATTGGATTGTGGCTGGGGCTGTTTTGACTTTTTTAAAAAAATATATATATGTAATCGTCTGGTTCTGCAGGGTTTCAATCTGGGTGGAAGATTTTCCTAGTTATGAACATATTGATACAAGGCTATAGTTGCTGAGAAGGGAGGTGATTTGGTTTCTGTTTGGATCAGTGGTAAGTTGGCCTTAAATTTTGTTTCTCTGTATGCGACGGTTTTAAACTCTATATATCTGCTGGAATGGAACCCTTCACTGGTGTCTGATCCAGTTTTAGTTTGGAGATGATGTATCTGATATGTGCTGGAATTGTGGTGCCGATTGGGTGCAAAATGAGGTTCTTATTTTGTTAAATTTGTAGAGATTATCTGTGAAGAACTTTTGAAGGTTTTCCTTGTGTAAAAGAGAGATGGTATGGGAATTAAGGTGCTGCCTCTGCTTTCATTTCTAATCTCTAATTTTAATCATTCTTTAAGATTTGAACTACATATCACTTTATAGTTTCTGAAAATTGGCCTTAAGCTTTACTCTTAAAAGCTGTGACTTCAAATTATGTGGTATCATTTCCTGAAATATCCTTTGTGTTCTGTCTGGAGATGCTATATGATCCTTTTAGAATCTGATGAAGGTACAAGCCGTATTCAATAGTGAAAACTGAAGCTGATTTTGGCTGCGTTTTTTGCTGCTGCCAAAGGTTGTTTGGCCCTTGCTAGATTCCTCTTTGATAAATGTCTCAAAGAGTTGTCTTCAGTCTCAAGTTGGAGTGCTAGAGGAGCTAAAGTATCCCAAGCAGTTTACAATATATTAAATCTTTCAGTATCTGTACTGCATATTATTCTTTATTTTCTTATATGCTGCTCAATGAAAGTTGATCTGAATGATGGTTCTGAAATGATTTGGACCTGGAGATCTCTATTTGGAGTTCTCTTTACTAATGGTTTTCTTTCCTAATGGTTTTCCTAATGGTTTTCTTTTCACAGATTATTTGGAGTTCTCTACTAATGGTCTTCTTTCCTAATGGTTTTCTCTCCTAATGGTTTTCCTATATGTGGCCTCAAACTATAATGGTGCTCTTGATAGCCTCAAGTCTTCAATCTTTTGCATACTAGCATTTCTGCGCTATTGAACTTCCTAAGAACTATGTGAAGCCGGTGTTGCAAACGGTGGGAATTTTTTTAGCCGGCCTCTTGCCTAAATGCAGATATGAACATCTTGCGGTGGAGGGGTTGAAGTTGAGCTTTGATCATTGTTGTTGCCGACATAATGTACAAAATGAAAAATATAGCTGAGTAGTGTTGGATTCTTTGTAAATCACTTTGAGTATTGTAAACTCTATATTAGAAGGTTAGGTTTGACCCCCTTCTAGTATGGACTTTCGTTATCAAGAATAAAGAATTTTCTTTTTCCTTAAAAAAAAAACTTGGTTAGTCGACCATGGGTGATAAAATGGTGAAAAGCATTTGGTCGCAGTAAGAAAAAGATTTTATCAGATGGACGTGAATCCCTAAACATATTAATGGGGGAGATAAAAAAGGTCAGCAATTAATGAATACGAAATTTATTTTTAGGCCCTAATCGCGACCTTTACGATGATCAATAGTTCAAGATTCTCGCCGTTGCTGGGGACAAAAAATGTGGAAACCTCCTATTGCTCCAACCTTCTTCTCAATGTGTGGGGACTTCCATGTGGATGAACACGGGTTATCGTCTGGAGAATAGACGGATCCCTCACAATATGATCTCCTATGGGTCATGTAATACTGCTATCAAGTTTGGGATGAAAAGATAACTCGGGCAAGATGATGTAAATGTTTACAAGAAAGTTATGTAGAGTGCTGCAGACATGCATAATAATAGGAGAATTTGATTAATGCATACATGCGTACAACATACCAAGGATATTGCTAAGTCCTTCGGACAAAGAGACTCAAAATAAGAAAAGAAAATACTAGTTCATCTTCAATTCCAAGAAGAACGGTAACCAATAGGGAATGCATTTTGGAATAGATTTGCAATGAAATTCATGAAAGGCTTCGGAGAAAAATGCTTAGAGGTAATTTTCCTTTTATTATTCTCGGTTGATCATGTGGTTAATAACATCTTCTAATATCATTTTAATCTTATGGAAGCATTGGTCCAGGGAATCCAATTCAGCTTTCATCAGTGACACTCTATGATGGGAGGCATTTAGTTCACTCTGTGCTTGATCTCGTTGTTGCATTAATCACCACATGAGAAGCGAATTCCCATCTAGTTCAGGAGATTAGTCGAAGGTCCTATTCTAGTTAAAATATTCAAACTAAGTAGAGATGCAGAGTGTAAATACGTGAACCATGAAGGGAACAAACTGATGAGATCATACCCAGAAGCAGAGAAACTTTCTGATTCTAAAGAATTTACTAGGATGAAGAAGGCCTAGTTCGAGTCCCTCGAGGATCCTTCAAAAGGTAAGGGCATTTTCACACCGCTAGTAGTTGGTTTGGTTTTCTGGCTACTCATGGTGCAGCTGCAGTATCATGGTTTTCCCCTCGACTCCCTGAAGGATTTTGTGCCATCTAAGCCATTAACAAAGTGAAATGAGTTCGGAAGAGGATGTGATCATAAGGTGAGGGCCATGGGGATGCATATATAATAAAGACGAGGAAGCCTTGTATGTTCAGGGATAAGAAGTTACTAGGGGAAAAGGCTGCTTTTTCTCGTCGAAAACATGGATGAATAATGGAATTAAACTGATATTTGATTTATGATAAGACACTCCAACACAGATTGGCATGAGAGGGATCTATAAAAACTTGCAAGACGGGGGTTAACAAATTTTGGAAACCCAAACGACAGTACATCATAGAGCAACAGTAAGAAACGTCTCCGCCATTACATCAAATATGGGACATAAAAAACACTGGCAAAACCTAACTTTGAAAACCGATCCTTATCTTGCACGGAATCGGATGGAAGCATGCAACAAGTCAATCCCTTATAACAGTGCTTTTCTCCTCCCTAATGCCTCCTCCAGTGCTGCAATTGTTTGGGAATACAATTTCTCTAGGGCATCTGCTCTAGCCACAGTTAAACAAAGTTGTGAGTTACAGTCTGGAATATGACTTGGACAAGAGGATGGATCTAGAATATTTTACTCGGCCCCATAGAAGTTAGAACCCCTCCAACAACACCCTAAACCAGGGAACCGTGAGCACTCTAGGATGGTGAGCAGGGATTAGAGAATCATGCAAATCCTCTCTCCTATTATCAGAAGAATATTCAGATATCGGAATTGGGGAGGATAGAGTTTTAGGAGAGGAACATCAGGGCCATGACAAAATCCTAATGGAACACTGCTGTGGCATCAACGATAGTTGACAAGAATTCTTACAACCCTTATTCAGGGAGGGAACCGCGGTATATAATCATTGTTTTGATGGTGATACATTTGTGGGATCAGTGGCGTCGATAGAAGGGGGGTGAATATCGACTTTCGCTTACTTTCTTGGGATTTCATCGTTTGTTCATTCACTTAATATCCAAGTTGTTAGTAGCACAGTGAAATAATAAATAAAAATAACAGACACAGTAAACACGCGGGATTTTACTTGGTTCCCAACCTCCTAGGGTCAATACATCCAAGACATAATTACGAGAAGCACTTGCCCACTAGTGGTCTCCTTTCTGGAAGCTTTCCGGAGGTAGAGAAACCCGTCTTAAAGTTTTGAGTATAAGCACAAATAAAGAAAATAATGTTTTACAACGTATTAACAAGCAAACCGAATGTGGAGAATATTTCGGCCAACTCTGAAAGTCTGAAGCGTCGCATACTTCTTCTTAGAGCCTTCTTGGTAGCAGAGCTTCACCTTAGCACTTTAACTTCGCAGTGAATGAGTAGTAGGATGAAAATTTTGATTTTCTGAATCCTCAGCTCAAATCTATATATATATATATATATATATATATATATATATATATATATATATATATATATATATATATATATATATATAATATATATATATATATATATATCATTCGGGCGCTCGAGAGACCATAGAGGCATTCACAATGTGATCCAATCTAATCCGCTCAGCAAAATAGGTGCAGGGATAAAAACCAGTTTGAGGTCGCGCCCATGACCTTGAGGGCGCCCAAGTCATGGGGGCGCCTGGGTGCCTTAAGGGCGCCTAGGTTACTCGGAGGCCCAAGTTCAAAAGGGGCACCCGGAAGCCCCTGACCCTATTTGTTCATTTGCATTTGCTCTCTCATCTTGCCTTCAGCTATAGGTTCCTGCTAAACAAACAAACACAAAACAAGCAAACAATCCTAAACCTTAGTTCTATAAGTCTACCTGACCTACTAGGTTTTGCTTAGAGTCAACTCTCCAAGATTTTACTACCTAAGGTCAACTCCTTAGGGGTTCTCAATGTCTAACATCACTCACTAGGACTTTACCTTGTCTAGGTTCACTCACCAGGACTTTTACCCAGCTTCACTTACCAGGATTTTATATCCGATCCTCGACCAGGACATCGTGCTCAATTCCTCGAACCAGGACTTTGGTGTCCAAACCTCAACCAGGTCTTCATGCCTAATTCCTCGAACCAGGACTTCAGTGCCCAACCTTCGGCCAGATCTTCGTGCCTAATTCTCCGAACCAGGAATTCGATGTCCAACCTTCGGCCAGGTCTTCATGCCCAAGTTTCTAAACCAGGACTTCGTGACCAGCTTCACTCACCAGGTCTTCAGTGCCTTGATAAGAACTTCTTTGCTAGTCATCTAATCCTGACTAGACTTCTCTCTGCCAAACATCAAGTTCTGTTTGGCTTAGTCCTTAGTCTACCTAACCAAATCTTGTCACGCCCCGAGACCTAGGAGCTACTGATCCAATTTAAAATCAGATAGCACCTCCTCTATCCGGCGGACAAGTTACACATACATATAATATAACCACGCAGTTTAATTGGCCTCAGGCCTCAAAACCATAATAAAGCATATAATGTAAGACATCATATCATAAAACCAAAGTACCAAGTTACCTGAGCTGCCAGGTGGGCAGGAACGCAGCGAAACCCCAACACATAGTCCAACATAGGACTCAAAAATACAATCCAAGAAAGAAAACCACACACGACAAGTCCATGATAAACCAATACAGCGTAATGAAATATAACATGCTCAAAATCTGAAAGTAAATTGTAAAACCTAAAATGAGCATCGTCACGAGCATGGGACTGGCAACCCGAGCCCCCTGGCAGATATCAACTTGAAATTAAAAACATGGGGAATGGTGTGAGTCCAAATGAACTCAGCAGATACCTAAACAGATATGCATAGTAAGCTATACTAGCAGCAAGAGTCACACTGATATAGTCTCATATGTACAATAGAAAATGCATACACTCAAGATACTGAATGTATGTACATATCAGAATCTATCTATCCTGCAGGGTGGTGGAATCAATCCCTATAGAACAAGTACAACACATAATCCAAGGTAAACATGTGTCCTGTATATGCATGTCAATTAAAATGCGGTAATCAAATGCAATAAACATAAACAATCCACGATGCAAAATATGCACATGGTGCAATGACATGTGTCACCCCTGACACCAGTCAGGCCACCGTCCACCTATCATAAATGAACGTCCACATAGGTAGGACTATGAGAACTGTACGCACCCTGCTATCACTGCTCCTGAGTGACCGAGTGGACAGGATCCTGGCGGAGGGCACCCTCCTACCCCAAGCAATGGGGGAGTCTCGCTCTCATCTTCTCGTGTCTCAAGACTGTTAGTAGGAGCCCTAGAGCCAGTTATGTGATGATTGACTAGGAACTTTTTGTATCATATTCTATCATTAATAAAGGCATGTTTGGTTATTATACTTACATTATACTTGTGTCACATAACTATGTATAATAATGTCCTTGGATAGTATGTTCTTATCTACATCATATCGATGGTTGAATTGATAGTGAAATAATATAGAGAACACTACACTAAACCATTTCTAGTCAAGTATTAATATTCAAGAACAATATTAATACATGGAGACTAGCATGTAGGTTAATTGATGACTTGAGCTCACAAGTCATGAATATGTGATATCAAGTTGACACATGGGTATACATTAGAGAATGTGTACTGAATTGACCCTCCATAAGAAAGTTTCATAGATTGTCATATGAGTGTCATAAACTATCTCATGTGACTATTAGTATGAATAGTTCTTAGACCTGAAGTCACTACGGTTCCCTACATAAGGAGTTATGTACTTTGGTATCGTCAAACGTCAGTCGTAACAGGGTGGACTATAAAGGCGATCACTGGGTATATAATAAATTATGCAGAGGGATGTGAGTGATGTAGATGAGATCTATCCCTCCCATATGACGGGAGTGATATCTGTGGGCCCCTTGATCCAGTAGGACTACTAAAATACATGACCATGCTCAAATGAGTCAATATGAGATATTGAGCTCATTTGTTTGAGTGAGTCTACTTAGGGATCAAGAAACACAAAGATTGATCAAGGATGACACAGTCTATGGCTCATTGGTTAATCTAGATATCAAGAATAGAAGGGCAAGGTCATACGTTGTCATAGTCACAGGGGTTAAGTCGGATCTCGACTTTTCTTGTTACATGGGTAGCAATGATGCATTGCTAGATGTCGTTCATTGCTTATGTGTCTAAAGCGGTTTAGGCACATTGCCAACGTTACGAGAACCTATTGGGTCACACACTAAGGACACGATACTTCGGGGATTGATTGATCTTAGTTTAACTATGATTTGATCCGAATTGAATTGATTGAGTTAGACTTAAGTGAATCCAATTGGATTATGGGATTGATATTTAATTTGAGTTAGACTCATTTAGATTAGACTCAACTACATTTGGATGAGATATTAATTCATTAAAGTGTTTAATGAATTAATAATAGAGGAGGATGAAAAGATTCTGTTCATTGGATGGAGAGAAGTTGAAGAGCCACATGAGAATATGTGCTCTTTATTGGCTTTAATGAAGGGAAGCTAAAGGGACAAAAATTCTTCATATTCATGGGATGAGTATAAAAGAGTTTTCTTGTCATTTGGATGAAGATTAAGTCATCTTTCCTTCCTCTCATCCTCCACTTCTCCCTCTTGGTTGAAACCCTTTCTTTGGGGTTCTTGGTGTTTTTGTGAACTACCTCAAGTTGCTAGCACAACAAAGATAGATCTTCTCCGAAGTTGAGAGATCGTGTTCGTGTGGATACGCATAGAGGCACGGATACTTGAACATGCAAGAGATCCGGCATAACTTGGACGAGCGAGATAAATGCAAGGGCACGTTTCAAAGGTATACACATAAATATCTCTATTAGATAGATGAATCTCGTACGAGTTTTTCTTTCGCATGAATCACTCGAGGGATCTTGTGTAGGATTGTTTCCAGTACGCTAGAGGGGGTGAATAGCTTTTCTTCGAACTCTTCTATCTACGATGTTAGTTGCGCAAGCAGAAACACAATAAAACAATAAACTAACAATGAAAAACAACGCTAACAAACCAGATTTACTCCTCGGATAACCTCCGACGGGTGACTAATCCAAGAATCCGTCGGTGGATCACTCCTCGGATAACCTCCGGCAAGTCCTTGTCGCTCCTTGTGGGTGGAGAAGCCTCGCCATAGCACCTTGACACGATCGGGACTCAAGAGACTACTAACAAGCCTAAACCAAGCTTGTTTCGTCAAGAATCTCAGCCACCACGAAGTCCTCTTTAAATAGGACTCAGGCTGAAACCCTCGCCACCAGTCGACTGCTCCCAGGGCAGTCGACTGGTCCCACTGAAAATCGACCATTGCAATCCCAACGTTCAAATTTTCAGCCAACTCACCAGCCACGTACTAGTCGACTGCTCCCAGGGCAGTCGATTGGTCCCCAGCCAGAACCCTTCTGTGAGTTTCATCAATCGACTGCCCCCAGGTCAGTCGACTGGTCTACTCACCCACCCAAGGTTACACTTCCCGAGTACATTCCACTCCGCACTCGAACCCTAGGATTTTTCGAGTACAATCACACATCACTCGTACCCTGACGACTTGACTGACTCGTCACTCAGCAGCCTCGATTATTGCCTTCGCGCCCTCTTCATCTTCGGCTCTCGTCCCTCAGATGCACGCAAGCCTCCAGCTTGCCTCCATGCCATCCTTCACGCATGCCTCGAAGTCCGCACCCCTCAGCTCATCGTCCCTGCTCCACCAAGGTCTCTCGGGTGCACACAAGCCTCCAGCTTGTCTCCATGACACCCTTCACCATACCGAGTCCGTCCAGCCAAGTCCATATGTGTAACCTATACAACCTGCACACTCAACATACACATATAAGAACACAAGGGTAATCCTAACTTAAATCCTTTGCCCAAACATCAAAACATGAGGTCACTCCAGACCACAGATTGCCTCAACAATCTCTACTTTTTTGATGTTTGGCAATACGTTTAAGTTAGGGAAACAAGATAGTAGTCAATAGCAAAAAACAATGCTAAAACAAACAACTGGACTTACGTTGTCAAGACTCCCTCTTGGACTTACACTGCCAATGCATATGCAAATGCAAAAATGGATTCTATCTCAAGGCATCCCACACCTAACCCTCCAAATTAGGATTTTTCTACACCTAACCGTCCAAGTTAGGATTTTTTACCAAAACGGGTTTTTTAAAGATTCTCCCAAGCTCCCCCTACATTGGACTTACAAAGGCTTTTTAAGAACCTCTCCAAGGTTCCCCTTATGCCAAGAATGGAGCAACCATGCTCCCCCTAAACCTAGGGTTTCTAGCAAAGGAGTTTTTTGTTTCCCAACTTAAACCTAACACTTTTGCCCCGTTGCCTAACATCAAAAAGAACCCAACAATATCTCAATTATTGGGTCTTCTAATCCCTAATGATCCTAAACACAGTATACTAACCCCCCCCCCATACACTCGTTTTCCATCATTCAGACACAAGTCAGCCGTTGGATACCCACACCAGCCCTGACCAGTCGACTGTGTTGGTGCAGGCAGCACCTGAGTCGAACCTGAGTTTTGATAATGGCAAAGGGGTTCAAGAGTTAAGATGTTATGTTGGTCTAATGTGTTCACTGAGTGTGCAGAAAGAAGTCCTAGAGAAGGGCTGCTAGGAGTTGAAGACCTGGCGTAGGACTGCTAGGCACCTAGCGAAGGGCTGCTAGGAGTTGAAGACCTGGCGAAGGACTGCTAGGCACCTAGCGAAGGGCTGCTAGGAGTTGAAGACCTGGTGAAGGATTGCTAGGCACCTAAGGAAGGACTGCTAGGAGTTGAAGATCTGGCGAAAGACTGCTAGGCACCTAGCGAAGGGCTGCTAGGAGTTGAAGACCTGGCGAAGGATTGCTAGGCACCTAGCGAAGGGCTGCTAGGCATTGAAGACCTAGCGAAGGGCTTCTAGGCACCTAGCGAAGGGCTGCTGGGCAAAAGTCCAACCAGAGGAGCCGGTTGGCAAAAGGTAAACTCTCCTGAGAGGAGTAGGTGAGGACGCGTTTCCCGTCGAGGGAACAGTAGGCATCGATTCGACCTAGGGTTCCATTTGGGAGACCCGAAGCCAGAACCAAGACAGTTACGGTTGTAAAAAATCACTAATATTCGTGCTTTGTTGTTTTTGGAACTAACCTTGAATGCAGGGACGAGGGAATGTGTTTCTGCGGCTCAGAACGCCCCAAAGGAGAGGGGCAGGCAGCTGGGCTGGGCGCCTGGGAGGTCTAGGGCGCCCCAAGGTCGAAGGAAAAATAAGGAAGCAAGAGTTGCTTCGGAACTGCAGTGAGTAGGGTGCCCCGGAGGCCCCGAGCGCCCAAGGTCAAAGCAATCGAAGCAAAATTAGTATGAAGCCTGCGAACCAAGTCAAGCAGGGCGCCCCCAATGTCCCGGGCGCCCCCGTCAGCTCCTGAGCCGATTCGAAGGGGATAAGCGCTGACCATGTTTCGGATAGAGGTTCTCGGATCCGAAGGCACGTGATAGGCGCCCCCGACGTCCCAGGCGTCCCCAGGAGCACTATAAAAGGGGCTCGACCCCTAAGGCTTCAAATAACAATTTTCCAACGCCTCTAAGCCCTTCGTTCAAGAGCTCTGCTCCGGAAAACGCCGATCTCGAGACTCTAGCGCCGACGACGACCCTCTGCTCCGAAGTACAATCTACACCGGGCGTTGGTAACGAAATGCGTACTTGTTTATTTACTGCAATAATTCTGTATCAAACTCTATAAACTTTTGCCCAAATATAGAATTGCCCGTAGTAAACGGTTAAGGACCATGGGTCTTGGAGTAGGAGCCGACCGCGACTCCGAACCAAGTAAATGTACTTGTGTTCTCTGTGAGTTTTGTTTTAATTCCGCTGCGTATTCTCTTAGTTTTATCCGAAAACAGTTTCACGATATTCACCCGCCCATCATGTTTTATCGATCTAACAAGTGGTATCAGAGCGGGGTGGCTCAAATTGGTACAACCACCAATTTGAGAATTTTTCGAATTTTACGAAAAAAAATTTAATTCTTTTTCGTTCGAAGTTTTTATCGTTAATAGAGGTTGGTGCAACACCACTCGATAAATTCTTTTAAATATTTTATTCCTGCACTGCTAATCCAAGACCAAGTCTTGGGACAGTTTTTGTTTTTTTTTCTGTTTCGTTTCAGTAATATCTAAATGGCCATGCAAGAGGGGTTCAGTACAGCCAAACCACCACTCTTCAATGGGGAGGATTTCTCCTACTAGAAGAGTCGGATGGAAGTCCACCTGAAAACTCAGGTGGACATGTGGATTATAATCCAATCTGGACTGGAAATCCCAAGAAATACTGAAGGAGTGCCAGAACCTTACACCGAATGGGATGCCTCACTGAAAAGGAAGATCGAGGCTGAAGCTAAAGCGACTCAAACACTCCAATGCGGCCTAATCAAAGAAGAGCTGAACCGGGTGGGACCATTCAACAATGCAAATGAACTCTGGGGTAAGTTAATTGAGTTGCACGAAGGAACCTCCGACACCTGAATCAGCAAGAGGGACCTACTACTAAACAAGCTATACACAATCAAGATGAACGACAGCGAATCTGCAGCCCAGCTCCACGCCAAAATCCAGGAGCTAATGAACGGTCTACATTCAATTGGTCACAAGGTAGAAAACCATGACCTAATCAGGTACACCCTTAACACTTACGCGAGAAATACTTTGTGGGCATCTATGGTAGATGCGTACAAAGTTTCAAGGGATCTTTCTAAAATCAAATTAGATGAGTTATTTTCTGAGCTTGAATTACATGAGCAGACTAACTGCACCCCAGCCGAGAAAGGCATTGCTTTTGTTGCAGGCAAAACAGGAAAGATGACCAAGAAGAAGCCTCAACCTGCACCCAAGTCTGACTCAGACTCAGACTCAGAAGACAGCGAAGGAAATCAACCCAAGCTGGTTCGGCTAGCCCGGGACTATTACAAGGAGCTGAAAAATCAGACCAACATAACGAAAGCCAGCTGAAGAAAGGAAGAGCCAGCTGAACCTTCAAATTAAAAGACCAAACCAAATGTGATATGCTACAAATGCAAAAAGAAGGGTCATTACAAGACGAAATGCCCCAATCTGAAGGAGACAAAGAAGATAAGAAGGAAGAAGGCCCTTTAAGCAACATGGGACGAGTATTCCTCCGAAGAAGAAGAAGAGGCCCCACAGTCGAACCTTCTCACCCTGACTGCTTCAGAAGAAATCGAGACCGAATCAGAATCGGAGCCGGACGACGGGAAGCTTACATTTTCAGAGGACATCAAAATCACTGTAAGTGGATTTTCTAAAGTTCAATTATCAGAATTAATTGCTTACCTTTCTCGTAACTTGACGAAAGCCAAAATCCGAGTCGAATCCCTCCGACAGAAAGTAAAACTCCTGAAAGAGGGAGCTGACTCTAGATTCTTAACTGAGAAGGTTCAAGAAGGAACTTCTACTCAAGTTGAAAAACTTGAGAAGGAGAACTCCTTCTTGAAAACTCATGTAAAGGACCTTAGAGCATTCTTGGACCGTTTCACTTCACGTTCCAAGGATCTTGACATGATCCTTGGAAAATAGAAGTCCGTTCTAAATCGATCCAGATTAGGGTATCGAGCCAAGGCTAGACAAAGGTCATATTAAGCTGTACTGAATCAGTCTAGACCCAAGGTTCAGGCATGGGTACCCAAACTATGCTTAAACAACCAAGCTGGACCAAATCAGTATTGGATCCCTAAGGACAAGATTCACATCTTGCCAAACCATTATCGTGGCTTTAGTCCAAGTGGAGCCAACTTAAAAACCATTTTTATAGTTAAATGAATTTCTTTTCTTGTTTTAAATTGCATGATTGCTTGTCTATTTATTTTCTGCAATTTACCATGCTTTGACCTAGGACTAGTTAGACTAAGGACTAAACCAATTAACTGAAATTTGAACAACATAGTATTGGGTGGCGGTGAGATGATAGTACGTTAGGGAAGCCTTTTCTAATAAGGTCAAGTATATACTACTTGGTCTCTTTAGACTGGTGAAACTAGCCGAAGCTACCGATCCAAGACCCAAGCTAGTTAGACCAGAATTCCTCAAAAAGTAACCTTGTAAATGAAATTTTACTAAAAGACTTTGTCAAGGAAGGGGTTGATGATCCAATAAGGCTACGGCCAAAGAAGGGCTTGTGCCTCGCCAAGACCTGGAAGCCAATTTTTGAAATTCAAATTTGATTTACTCTTTGTCAAATTCGAATCTAACATAAATTTTCAGTTAATCTTAGATTCAAATATTCTTTTTCAAAATAAATTCAAAACTAATTATTTTCAAAATTAATTTAACTTTTCAAAATTAATCATAGTCTTTCAAAATAAAATCTTAAACCTCTCTCACAAAACCCCATAAGTTAACATGATTGACAACTTTAGATTAGGTGAGACAGACTAGGTTGTGAAAATCAATTTAAGCCATCCTTAATTCTAATTGGATCCAAATCAACAAAACTCTTTATGTGTAGGAACATAAAGATTTGGACCAATGGATGTTGGATAGCGGGTGCTCCAGGCACATGAATGGGGATAAATTGAAATTCACCAAACTCAAGTTCAAGAACCTAGGCTCAGTAGCATTTGGTAACAAAGCTACACTCAAAGTGATTGGGTCAGGTAACATTGAACTCAAATCTGATTTTGTCATTAAAAAGGTATTTTTGCTTGAAAACATCAAATTCAACTTGCTTAGCATAAGTCAATTGTGTGATACTGGCTATGTAGTTACCTTTACCAACTCTAACTGCCTGATTAGAAACTTGCAAAACTCAGAAATCATGCTTAAGGGCACTAGGAAAAATAATGTTTACACTATAAACCTACCCTTAGTACCTAAATGCATGTTAACTCAGTTAGAAGAATCAAACATCTGGCATAGGAGATTAGGTCACAATAATCTGAGATTAATTTCAAAAATCACCCAACTTGGCCTAATTAAAGGAATACCTAAACTTAAGAACCATGAAAACATAATATGTGAATCATGTAACCAAGGTAAACAAACCAAGTCTAATCACAAACTAATTCAACCAGATCTAACTCAAACCACACTTGAGCTCCTGCACCTTGACCTATTTGATTCACATGGAGCCAAGCCACTAAGCGAAAACTGGTACTGCTTAGTAATTGTTGATGATTACTCTAGGTTTACTTGGGTTAGGTTCCTAAAGACCAAAGATGAAACCCTAAACCTATTTAGTGATTTTTGTAAGTTAATTGAAAATCAAAATGATACCAAAATCAAAAGGCTTAGGAGTGATCACGGGGGAGAATTTGAGAATCAACGGTTCGAGGAATTTTGTAGAATAAACGGGTATATACATGAATTTTCGTGTCCTAAAACCCCCTAGCAAAATGGGATAGTCGAACGGAAAAATAGAACCCTACAGGAAGCCGCTAGGGCTATGCTCAATGAATTCAACCTAGCTAACCAATTTTGGGCAGAAGCAATTAGTACGGCTTGTTATATCCAAAATAGGGTCCTAATTAACAAACGACATAATAAAATACCTTATGAATTATACTACCATAAACTTCCAAACCCACATTACCTAAGGGTCTTTGGATGCAAAGCCCATATTCTAAACACCAAGGACTATCTAGGTAAATTCCAATCTAAGTCAACTCCAAGGGTCTTCTTAGGATATTCAACAACAAGTATGGCATATAGGGTTTACAATAAACAAACTAACAAAATTGAAGAAACAACAAATCTAATATTTGATGAGGAAATCAATTCAAAATCTAATAATCCATATCTAAATCCATCAAATTGTGAACACGAAGATAATGAACCAATTGTTGAACCACTAATTGAACCCCTAAATGAACTAACTATTGAACCAACTATTGAGTCAATTGAACCAACCCAAATAGTTGAACCAAATACTGAACTAAACCTTCCAGTCAGACCTGAGGCTGAACCAAGTTCTAGAAAAATCAAAAAACCCAGACTCAGTCACCCAACTATTCAAATTGTGGGTGATCCAACCTTAAGAGTCAGAACTAGGTCTTCCTATAGAAATCTTAGTCAGATTGCACTGATTTCAAAAATTGAACCTAAGACTGTAGAGGAAGCCTTACCTGATCCTGATTGGATCATAGCAATGCAAGAGGAGTTAGCCGAATTTGAAAGGAACCAAGTCTGGGAACTAGTACCTAAACCTGAGGGCAAATCCATTATTGACACTAAGTGGGTTTTTGGAATAAGCTAAATGATTTAGGAGAAATAGTTAGAAATAAAGCCCGCTTAGTAGCCAAAGGGTTCAGCCAAGTCGAAGGGTTAGACTATGATAAAATCTATGCCCCAATAGCCAGACTTGAGTCCATTAGGATGTTACTAGCCTTTGCAGCCCATAAGGGATTTAAACTCTACCAAATGGATGTAAAGTCAGCTTTTCTAAATGGATTTATTAAGGAAGAAGTCTATGTAGGACAGCCCCCCGGTTTTGAGGACTTAGAAAAACCTGACCATGTTTACAAACTCAATAAGGCACTATATGGACTAAAACAAGCTCCTAGGGCCTGGTATGAACGTCTATCAACCTACCTCATTTCTAAGGAATTTAACCAGGGACAAATTGACTCAACCCTATTTATTAAGACCTTAGAAAAAGAAATCTTTATTGCCCAAATCTACGTTGATGATATAATTTTTGGATCTACCAACCCAAATTTCTTAAAAGAATTTGTTAAAATAATGGAAAATGAATTCGAAATGAGTTTAGTTGGTGAGCTCAACTTCTTTCTTGGGTTACAAATTAAGTAAACTAGGGATGGAAATTATGTCCATCAATCCAAATATGCTAAGGAGTTAATAAGGAAATTCAAAATGGACAACTCCAAAAGCATAAGTACCCCTATGGCCACAAATGTAAAAATAGATAGTGACCTTGATGGTAAAGTAGTAGACCTTAAATTATATAGGAGTATGATTGGAAGTCTACTTTACCTTACAGCCAGCAGACCTGATATCCTTTTTGCTGTAGGAATGTGTGCTAGATACCAATCCTGTGCCAAGAAAACGTACTTAGCAGCGCTAAAATGAATACTAAGATACATTAAGGGCACCCTAAATGTAGGGATTTGGTATCCTAGGACCTCAACTTTAGACTTGTCAGGATACTCAGATTCTGATTATGCTGGTTGTAAACTAGATAGAAAAAGTACAAGTGGAAGCTGCCAACTTTTAGGAAATAGTCTAGTAAGTTAGTGTAGCAGAAAGCAACACTGTGTAGCACTATCCACTACTGAAGCTGAGTATGTTGCTTTAGGAGAGTGTGTAGCACAACTCCTATGAATAATGCACACTCTTAAAGACTTCCAGCTTAACTATACCCAAACTCAGGTCTATATTGATAATATAAGCTCAATTAATTTAACTAAAAACCCAATTCAACACTCTAGAACTAAACATATAGAAGTCAAACACCACTTTGTAAGAGATCATGTAGCCAGGGGTGAGATAGTCCTTAAGCATGTAGACTCAAAATCTAACCTAGCTGACATATTCACCAAACCCCTACCTGAGTCTGAGTTCAGCTCACTAAGAAGGCAGTTAGGGTTGTGCTTGGTAGAATAGGACTACTCTAATTATGTTTTTCAAAAACTATTTTATTTTTTTCAAAATCAATTCTTTAGCTTATTTTGTTATTTAATATGATTTTTTTCAACTTAGTTTTATTTAATAAAATTACCCCATTCAAAAACTAGGGCTTTTTCACAAAATGGATATAGCCTAGGCCCTAACCCTAGAACTGCATGCACCTATAGATCTAGAAGCCAGCATCTCACAAGCACCTTAGGGTACTTTTGATTGATAACCTAGAATGGGTTGAGATGCTTAGGTCTTTGCATTGATTCAAGATGATTTAAGTCAGTGCATCGGTAGTAATTGGGGCACTAAATACCAATTATCAGTAATCAGATTAAGTGTCAAGCTTAGAAAATCTAACTTGAACAGATTACTTAACTTGACTAACCCTAGCGAAAGCTACTATTTATAACAGTCGGTAAGTAGCTAATTGGGTTAGACAGGACCCAAAAGAGAAAATTCAAATTGATTTGGTCCAGTTTATACTTTGAATTGGTTCAGTACAATACCTTACTGTTGGGTCCGGGTGCATGTTGACATGGATGCGGGTTCGTAATTTCAAAATTAATTACGTGCAGCGGAAGGTTTAGCATAAATAATTTCTCTAAATCATTTAACCACACATCTAAGCATGCAATTTTATCTTGTGTAGACATGATCATATATTTAAAATTTTGCAGAAATGTAAACTAATTTACTTATTACCTCGCGTAACTCGAAGGAAGGGACGAGATCCAACCATAAGCGTCCCTCGGAAGCTCCGCCTCTATTCGCGTCCACGCCGAGTATCTTCGGGATGACTTCGCAAAGCCACGAGTTTTGTGTTCTCGAGAACTACTAGATTCTCCAAGAACGCGACAAGAAAAACCAAGAGAGAAGTAATCACATCGGAAAAACTCACTACCAAGGTTGGCCGGAATCACAATTCCGGTGAGAAGGAGGAAGATGACTTGCGCCCAATCCCAAGGTGATGATGGCCGTAGAGGATGATCGTCCCAACGGAAGAACATCGTCGCCTCGGTGCTTCTCCTTGTGCTCACGGCAAGAAGAAGGGCGAAGAACCTTGTGGCCGGCCAAGAGGAAGAAGGGAGGAGAGGGAGAGAGCCTAGGCAAGAATACTTGGATGGATCCCCTTTCATGGCACCCCTTGGGTCCTTTATATAGGGAGCTCCTCCTCAATCAAGCCTCTCAATTTTGGCATAATTTTTATATCAAACCATAATTGATTTTTGTCTCATGATTAAAATCAAATTGTAATTCATGATAAAAAAAACAATCAAGCCTCTTAAATATGGAATAACTTATTCCATCATGCCAAGTTTGATTTTATATCATGGTTAAAATCATATTTTAATTCATAATAAAAATCAATCAAGTCTCTTCTCTCCTATAGAATAAATTTCCATATCTTGGTAAATCAATCCATGATTGATTTTATAAAATAAACCAATCCATGGTTCATTTTAATTTCCATGAAAAATAACCAAACCTTGGTTAATTATAAAGATTAATATCATCCATAATTTTATAAAGCAAACCACACTTTGTTTATTTTATAAATTAAACCAAAAACTTGGTTCTCTCCCTTTGTTGTGGCCAGCCAAGCAAAGAGGATGGAGGCCCTCTTTGGCCGACCCATCCAAGTCAAGCCCCAATGAATTAAACTTATTTAATTCATCTATTATGTCTTCAAAAGACTTAGCCATTTTACGCTTCCGATGCGTCTCTGAAAAATTCAGATTTGACTTATCGTTTGGCTCAACCAAACCTAATCTCTCTTGATTGGAAAATCTAATTTTCAACTCGTTTTAAATCCCTCAGATTACTCGTAGTGCGTGTGACTAAATAGGCTTTCGATTTATGTTGGCCGTCTATAATTAATCAATTATAGAACGATCATGAGTGGCACCTAGTAGTACATCATGATCCCCAATTAATCGAAAGATCAACGGTTGACCTCAAAAACAATTCTGAAATCCTTCAGCAGCTATAATGAATCGTGCCCCATTCCCTTCACCATCTTATACCCACTTGGTTCAGGACATGGTCTATGTGTGTCAGTCCCCACTAGGCTAACTACGTCACACCTAGCCCAAGTAACGTTTTTTCTTCCTACGAATTCTAATTACTCTCATGTATTTAAGAGATTCATACTCTGAACATGTCATGCTCTGGCTAGAGGCTTCGAGTAACAATCCGATGATAGGCATCGGGTATACATCTCCTCGCAAGGAGTGGTGAATCCTTTGTAGGTTGTTCAAACATCTTCGGGCACTTCGGCTTATACCCAACCATCCTGGGTCCACACCTCCTTGGAGATGTTTGCTTAAGATGTCAATGTATAAGTCTCCATGACCAAGATGACTTGAACACCGCAAGTCAAAGGAACATCGCACTTAAGCTGCAGTAAGAACTTCACTGACATATCTATATGTAGACTACCATATGAGGTTTTACAGCCAGTCACTCAAATGAACTAGTTCCCTTAACTAGCATTCATGTTTATCTCCGGATATCCCAATGTCACCAGCCAGTGAGAATCAGCTGATTAGAGAATAACCCATGCTAATCTCAACAGAATTGATAGTGTCCATATTTACTAATTCATCGACTAGGGACAATTTCAATACTTCACAATTGCACATGTAGAGATAATCACTAGTTGTGAATTCATCACAAATTCTCTCATGCTGTGAATTATATTGCGGACATTCAGTAAATGAGTTTAAGATCTCAATCAAATACACAAACATGTATACTCAAATAGTGAATATTCATTTATTAAAATAAATGATTACAATCATAAGGCGATTGCCTTAGGGCACTTCTCTCATATCACTAACACTTACTTCTATTACTAAGCATGTTTTTGCTATATTGTTTTTTTTTATATATATGACAAAGGGGGAGAGATTGGAAAGGAGAGAAAAGAAGGTTTTAAAAAAAATCAATTTTCAAAACTTTATCTCCTTTTTCAAAAAGTAAAATTCCTTAAGTCAATTGCCTTTTGTTTTTCAAAAATTATTTTTAAAAATTAAGTCTAAGCACTTGACTTAAATTGCTTTTAAAAATCTTCTAAGTACTTGACTTAAATTTTGCTTTTAAAATCTTCCAAGTACTTGACTTAAATTTCTTTTAAAATCTTCTAAGTAATTGACTTAAATTGCTTTTAAAATCTTCTAAGTACTTGACTTAAATTGCTTTTAAAATCTTCTAAGTACTTGACTTAAATTTTGCTTTTAAAATCTTCTAAGTACTTGACTTAAATTTCTTTTAAAATCTTCTAAGTACTTGACTTAAATTGCTTTTAAAATTTTCTAAGTACTTGACTTAAATTGCTTTTAAAATCTTCTAAGTGCTTGTGTTAAATTATTTTCATAACTTTAGTCTAAGTACTTGACTTAAATTGCTTTTAAAATCTTCTAAGTACTTGACTTAAACTATTTTCGAAATCCCTCTAAGTACTTACTTTAAATTTCTCTGATAGAAAAGTTTCCAAGTATTAAGTTCAAATTTTCCTTGAAAACTTTCTAAAGAGCTAAAGAGGTTGGAAAATTCTTTTACAACTCAAAATATTGTTTGAAAAATATTTTCTAACTTAAACCTTTTTGAAAATTTTATAAGTATTGAAAAATCGTTTTCCTTTTAGACTCCGAAACATTTTCAAACCCCACGAACTTTTGAAAAACCTAGGGGGAGATTCCTTCTAGGGGGAGGAAATTAAAATTGGCATTTTACCTGCATTATGTTTAACTTAACTTTTTGAACCAGGGTTGCCATAAATCAAAAAGGGGGAGATTGTTGGTGCAAGCAGCACCTGAGTCGAACCTGGGTTTTGATAATGGTAAAGGCGTTCAAGAGTTAAGATGTTATGTTGGTCTAATGTGTTCACTGAGTGTGCAGAAAGAAGTCCTAGCGAAGGGCTGCTAGGCATTGAAGACCTGACGAAGGACTGCTAGGCACTTAGCGAAGGGCTGCTAGGAGTTGAAGACCTAGCGAAGGACTGCTAGGCACCTAGCGAAGGGCTGCTAGGAGTTGAAGACCTGGCGAAGGAATGCAAGGCACCTAGCGAAGGGCTGCTAGGAGTTGAAGACCTAGCGAAGGATTGCTAGGCACCTAGCGAAGGGCTGCTAGGCATTGAAGTCCTAGCGAAGGGCTACTAGGCACCTGGCAAAGGGCTGCTGGGCAAAAGTCCAACCGGAGGAGCCGGTTCGCAATAAGTAAACTCTCCTGAGAGGAGTAGGTGAGGACGCGTTCGCCGTCGAGGGAACAGTAGGCGTCGGTTCGACCTAGGGTTCCATTTGGGAGACCCGAAGTCAGAACCAAGACAGCTACGGCTGTAAAAAATCACTAATATTCATGCTTTGTTGTTTTTGGAACTAACCATGAATGCAGGGACCGAGGGAATGTGTTTCGATGGCTCAGAACACCTCAAAGGAGAGGGGCAGGCTGTTGGGCTGGGTGCCTGGGAGGTCCAGGGCACCCCAAGGTCGAAGGAAAAACAAGGAAGCAAGAGTTGCTTCGAAACTGCAGTGAGCAGGGCGCCCCGGAGGCCCCGGGCACCCAAGGTCAAAGCAATAGAAGCAAAATCAGTATGAAGCCAGTGGAACAAGTCAAGCAGGGTGCCCCCAACATCTCGGGCACCCCCGTCAGCTCCAGAGCCAATTTGAAGGGGATAAGCACTGACCATGTTTCGGATAGAGGTTCTCGGATCCGAAGGCACGTGTCAGGCGCCCCCGACGTCCTACGGGCCCCCGGGAGCACTATAAAAGGGGCTCGACCCCTAAGGCTTCAAATAATAATTTTCCAATGCCTCTAAGCTCTTCGTTCAAGCGCTCTGCTCCGGAAAACTCTGATCTCGAGACTCTAGCGCCAACGACGACCCTCTGCTCCGAAGTACAATCTACACCCGGGGTCGGTAACGAAAAGCGTACTTGTTTATATACTGCAATAATTCTGTATCAAAAACTGTAAACTTTTGCGCAAATATAGAATTTCCCGCAGTAAACGGTCAAGGACCGTGGGCCTTGGAGTAGGAGCCGACCGCGACTCCGAACCAAGTAAAAGTACTTGTGTTCTCTGTGAGTTTTGTTTTAATTTCGCTGCGTATTCTCTTAGTTTTATCCGAAAACGGTTTCACGATATTCACCCCCCCCCCTCTATCGTGTTTTATCGATCCAACAGACTGCCCCTAGGGTAGTCGACTGAGACTCTGAAATATCAGCTTTTTTGGCCAATTTCAGAATTACGCAAGAAATTCCACAAATCTCCAAAAATTTCCAAATTTTGTGGAAAACTTTGTGCTTCCCATACCTACTTGGGGAAAATACTTTCCATAATGTATCTATCACCATTCCCAAGTTGGACACAAAATCCAAAAATTTCCTATGATAATTAAGGCAAACAAGGAGGTAACCTCCCCCTTAACCTATGCCTTCTCTCAATTTTCAATTTACCTAGGTGAAGTTCTACCCAACTTAACACCCTAACACCAAGTCAAGTTTTACCCAACTCAACTTCCAAGTTCTTCCCCCTTGGACACCATTAAAGAATTGCCCCCAAGCAACCTTGTCCCTAGTGCCAAAAAGAACTCAACAAAACCCAGAAAAATCTAAAAAGTTTGCAAGCACATTTGCTAGAATGTACCCTATCCTAGAAACATATGATTCCATGACTACCACAAATGTGCTTGGCTTTTGGTACATCCTTTATTTTCCTATATGGTTTGGCATTTGTATCAACTTTTAAACTCCATTTATGATTCCTTGTGTTTGCCAATTCTAACCATTATCAATTTACACAAGTAATCGCCCTCAATTCTTCCCTTCTTCACATCCTTTCATTTATTAAGAACTTATCATTCAATATCATCCATTGAATTCAAAGCACTCATCAATTTTCCTTAAACTCCATGATATCCATATAGCCTCATACACTCACCATTAAACCATGAGACAAACCTTAACTCAAGGAGTATAACCAAGGATTTAATTTTAAACCCATTGCCTATTATCCAATATGTCATTTCTCTCTATCCATAATGAATCAGTTGATTGCCCATGGGGCAGTCGACTGCGAAAACTTACAGAGAGTTTCTGGGCAGAGATCAGTCAACTGCCCTTGGGGCAGTCGACTGATACCTGAATTTCAGGTTTTCAGCCCAATTTCATAAATGCCTAAATAATTCTACAAATTTGTGAAATTTTATAGGGAGATTTGTGAAGCCTATATCTACTTGGGAAAAATATGTTTCCAAACAAATATACTACATATCCCAAGATTGGCATGAAATTCTATTCTTTCTAGAGTGTATCATTTTAGCCTATCCAAAAAGTCATAATTGTGACTCCTCCTTAATGTATCTTCTTATACTTGATCACAATTTATTTCTATCATTGAATTATATGGTATTCACACATTAAAACCTAATTTGATCAAATATACTCCAATTTTCATCTTTTTCTCCCTAAAACTCCATTTAATGCGCCACTTCTCTAGGATTAAGACTTACCCAAGTCCTCCAATCCCTTTGGCGCATTCCATCTAATTTCCTAGGAGAAAACCTCTTGAGATCCATTTACCATGGACCCCAAAGGCTTCTAGAGCTCCCCCTTGAGCTCTTGGCCCTAGCTACCTCCCTAGGTGACTCAATCCATACTAGACCACACCGGTGTGCCACCGGTGATTCTTGGCCTACAAAATGAACCCTCTTAACCTTAGACACTTTGTCTTTGGTTTAGTCATTTTCTTTCCCTTTAGATGGCACCCCCTTGCCATCCTTGGACTTCTCCTTCTTGCCATGATCATATGCCTTCCAAGCATATTTCTTTTTGTTGGCCTTGGAGACTCTAGGCCGATAACCCAAACCCGATCTATCATAGTTGGGTTTTAAGCTATCCAACACCATATCCAAACCCTTAGATCCAATCTTGAATCTTTCTAGGGTCTTTTCTAATGTATCAAGCCTTTCCCTCAAGGCTTGATTTTCCCTTGTCAAGTTTCTAACCTTAGTTTCCATATGTCCACTTTGGACATTCCTAGACCTACCCTCCTTTCTAGGCACATTCCTTCCCTTCTTAGGGTTAATGCCATGATCCTTGGGTACAAAAGTCCTAGATTTATCATGATGCATGCTTTTCCTAGGGTTTTGATCTACCTTGTTAACCCTAGTCCTATCATTATATCTAAATCCAAAATTGTGCACAAGTAAGCAATTTTTGTTAATTTTAGCATGCATGGATGAATGATTTACACTATTTTTACCATTCATGGAGGAACTTAAATTTGAATTGCATTTTAAATTAGGGTTAGGAATTACCTCCCTTACCCTTGTAGTTCCTCTTTGATGTGAGCTTTGCTTCTTCCTTTCTTCTTTCTCCCATTTCCTCAAGTGTCCCATTTTCTTGAGCTCTTTCTTCCTTGGATACTTGGTGTGGTAGTGCCCTAGCTCACTACACGTGAAGCATCGGATTTTCTTTTTCTTTTCTTGGGCTTCTCCAATCCTACAGCCCACGTTATGTTTAAAGGAACTTGAAACGTGTTTAGATTTTACCTCCTTTTTACCTTTCGGGCACTTGTCCTTATAGTGCCCCTTTTCATTGCAACCAAAGCATGTGATATGTTCCTTTCTCTTGGCTTTGGTGGAGGTTGAGGTTTCTTCTTGTTCTTGTATGGATGAGGGTCTCTCCTCCCCCCTCAATCCTTGAAGTTGATGCTTCCTCTTCTTCTCTTGAGGTGGGTGCCCTCTCACTCTCTTCTTCTCTTTTACTTAAGGATATGGACACTTCTTCCTCTTTGGATGTTGACACTTCCGTTTCTTTTTCTTTTTCTTGGTCCACTGAATCCATTTCCTTTGGCTCTTCTTCTGCTCATGTAGGGTTTTCATGGAGCACTACTAGCTTGCTTCATAATTCCTTAGCATCCCTATACTCACCAATCCTATCCAAAATGTCATTAGGTATAAAATTGATTAACATTTTGATTACCTTGTTATTGATTTCGGATTGATGAATTTGCTCCTCGGTCCACTTCTTCTTCTTAAGAGTCCTTCTCTTTTTGTCCTTGGGAGTATCGAAGTCTATTTCTATACACATCCAATCTTCGATATTAGTCATTAGAAAATATGACATTTTACCTTTCCAATACGCGAAATCATCGCGGTCGTACGAAGGTGGAATCCGGATATCCCATCCTAGCGGACCCTCTCCTTCCATTTTCCTCTAGCGAGTGCTCTCTCGACGGTTAGTCCGATCAAGAGCGGTCCTTGCTCTGATACCAATTGTAGGATCATTTCTGGTACGCTAGCGGGGGTGAATAGCATTTCTTCGAACTCTTCTTCCTACGTTGTTAGTTTCGCAAGCGGAAATACAATAAAACAATAAACTAACAACGTAAAACAACGCTAACAAATCAGATTTACTTGGTATCCACCCCGGACGGGTGACTAATCCAAGAATCCGTCGGTGGATCACTCCCTGGATAACCTCCGGCTAGTCCTTGTCGCTCCTTGTAGGTGGAGAAATGTTGCCACAGCACCTTGACACGATCTGGACTCAAGAGACTACTAACAAGCCTTAACCAAGCTTGTTTCATCAAGAATCTCAGCCACCACGAAGTCCTCTTTAAATAGGACTCGGGTTGAAACCCTCGCCACCAGTCGACTGCTCCCAGGGCAGTCGACTGGTCCCACTGAAAATCGATCGTTGCAACCCTGACGTTCGAATTTTCAGCCAACTCACTAGCCACCTACCAGTCGACTGCTCCCAGGGCAGTCAACTGGTCCTTAGCCAAAACCCTTCTGTGAGTTTCATCAGTCGACTGCCCCCAGGCCAGTCGACTGGTCTACTCACCCATCCAAGGTTACCCATCCCGAGTACATTCCACTCCGCACTCGAACTCTAGTATTTTTCGAGTACAATCACACAGCACTCGTATCCTCACGACTTGACTGACTCCACACTCAGCAGCCTCGACTATTGCATTCGTGCCCTCTTCATCTTCGGCTCCTGTCCCTCGGATGCACGCAAGCCTCCAGCTTGCCTCCATGCCATCCTTCACATATGCCTCGAAGTCCATGCCCAGCTCATTGTCCCTGCTCCACCAAGGTCCCTCGGGTGCACACAAGCCTCCATCTTGTCTCCATGCCACCCTTCACCGTACCGAGGTCGTCCAGCCAAGTCCATATGTGTAACCTGTACAACCTGCACACTCAACATACACATATAAGAACACAAGTGTAAACCTAACTTAAATCCTTTGTCCAAACATCAAAACACTTGGTCACTCCGGAACACAGATTGCCTCAACATCTTGTTTCTGCTGCGTATTGTGTTTATGTCGCCGGGAGATTCCTACAAGGATGAGAAGGGAACCCTAGCTGCTACCACGCTCCGGAACCACCCTCCAAATAGTGGTCGAGCGGAGCAATACAGGGCAAATGCACACACTCTATAGTAGTGATGGACCCAAAAGAGCTGTCACAAATGTGGGTCTCAAATTTAGATATTTGTAAAGCTAGAAACCCTTTTTCCTAGCAAAGATGAAAGCGTAGTAAAGGGGCCACAGGTCGTATTTTTCCTAGGGCTAGTTAAGGTTGTTTAATCCGAGATCAAGTTTATGTGTCGTCAAATATTTTTGGGTTTCAAATATGTTTTGGGTTTGGATTGCAATTAAAAATGAAAATGAAATGAAAAGGAAAGAAAAATTAACTATGCAAACTTAAACTAGGTATTTGCAACTAAGGACTCAACTAATGGGAAAATTAATCAACCAAGACACTTAACTAAATTTTGAAAACAAGTCTGCTATCAAATGCAAAAGGACACTACAAATTATATTGAACTTTAGGCTCTACCACATCCAAGACGAAACATTCACTTGATACAAAATGCATGCAACTCAACTTGATACGCAAGGAATAAGAAAACTATGTGCCAAAATGACACTAACTGCATGAATAATACATGACAATTCAGAAATGGACTGATCAATTTAGTTTGGAATACAAAGCTATTAGTGACATGCTCTACTGAAATAAATGAAACAATGCAACAACTAAGCAAAGAACTGATCCATTCAGAAATATTCTTGATGCAGGAATGCAGAAATGAAGTTTAAACCTTTAGGAATCGAATGCTACAACACATTGGATGAAAAGTCAAGTAAAGCAACTGAAATTAAGTGTTCGAAGCTAGCTTCAGAAGTGATGAACTTAGAATTGTTGGGACCGGGTGCATGTCGACAAGGATACGAGTTCGTAAAATTCAAAATTTTACGTGCAGCGGAAGAGTTTGCATAAAATAATTTCCTAAATTATCATAACTTCGTATCTAGCATGCAATCCTATGGTGTGTTGACATAATCATAAAATAAAACTTTGTGGAAAAGTAAACTAATTTACATTATACCTCTCGTAACTCGAAGTAAGGGACGAGATCCAACCGTAGCGTCCCTTGGAAGCTTCGCCTCTATTCGCGTCCACGCCGAGTTCTCTTCGGGATGACTTCGCAAAGT
>JAGFNQ010010322.1:0-42967 GCA_024364735.1 Boesenbergia rotunda | reverse complement strand
CTTTACTTACTTCAAAACTTACAACTAAACATGCTTACAACTTGAAACACTTTATCATGCTTGTTAATGTATCAATGTACACAACTAACCATGCTTACTACTTGAACTACTTTATCATGCTTGCATTGTATCAAGGTACACATCTAATAATTAAACACTTTCTCAAAAAAAACTACTTGATCATACTTATATACTTGAAAATAGTAATCAACTTTCTCTTTAGGCCTTGACATTGTACCATGGTATCGGTGTACCAATTGCGCGCTTTTCTAATAGGTTGCGAGGTAGCTAGCCACCGCACCCTATTAGAACTTTACTTTCTAACTTTCGATGGGCCTTACATTTGCCCGGTACATGTCTCTTTCTCAAAGTAAAATACTTTTCTTACTTACCATACTTAAACTTATCACTTTACTTATTTTTGCATATATTTTCATGCTAAAAACCTTTCCTTTTCTCACTTTAACTTCCATGGAGCATCTTGTGTGCTCCTTAACCCAAATTCACTTTTTGGTCTTTCAAAAGTATAAAAACTCATCATGCTTGCCTACTTACATTCAATACAACAAATTGAATTTCTGACATGCTAAAACATGCAACTTTAATAGCTAAAACATAGAATAGCAAAACTCTCTTAACCATGCTTCTACTTTTTGAAAACTAGGGTTCTACAATGAGGATTTCGAAGCGAAACTACTCCTATTGCAGGTGAGCGATTTACTTACATCGTTCTTGAAGAAAACTCACAAAAACAGGGAGAAAACCCCCTAACAAAATCTTTTTCTTCCTCCTTGTAAAAAGCTTCCACCTTTAGCCCTAGGAAGGAACCCTAGATGCTTCTACTCAAGGGGAAAGAAGAAGAAGAAGAAGAGCTCCCTTGAAAATCCCTTGTTTCGCAGCCCTCCCTTCTCCTCTCTCTCACGCGCGGCTACGGCTCCAACTTGGGGTTTCACGCAACCTAAGTGAGGTTTATATACCTCTTAATGAAAAGGCTTAACTACGTTACAACATTATTTCTCTCCTCCCTTTTCTGTGCTTGATACCCTAGCCCAGCTGGTTTCTGCTTTAGCCGTGGACTCAAGAGGTCGCGGGATCAAATCTCTCCACGCCCACTTAACTCTTTATTTTTCTTTCTCTCCCGCGGCACCAGTCGACTGCCACGATAGCAGTCGACTGATACCCTGAACAGCCAACTTCCCAGCCTAAAATTTCTTCCTTTTCTCCTCCTATTTAATTTCTAAAAATACTAGAAAAATTCAGTAAAATTCCTATAAATCCCTAATATTACTAGGAAATTATTGGGTGTTACACTAATCAATTGATAAATGCCTTTGAAAATGTTTTCAAAATCTTTAGAGTATTTTATTAAAAATCTATTTTCAAAATAATGTTTAAACATAATAATGTTTTAATGAATTCATGCTTGATTGGGTGCTTACCTATAAATATATTTTCAAAAAATTATATATCTTTTCAAAAAATTGGTTGACCTACACTTAGACACAAACCTTCTAAGTCAACACTAAAGTCTTTTAAGACACTTAGGTAGAGTTCCTTATAATTAATAAGGGTAGCTAGAAGATGTCAAGTTCAGGGGAGTCTTATTTTTTATTCTTTTAAAAATTATTTTTTATTCTTTTTAAAAATTTATCTCTTTCAAAATAGTTTTTTACTCAAAAATTTTTATGTCTTTAAAAATGCTTTTCGAAAAATGTTTTTCAAAAAGTTATTAGGTATTTTAAAATATTTTTCAAAAAATACTTCTACAAATATTATCATATTCTTTCAAAAATATTTTTCAAAAATATGCGTTAATTGCTCTTATGATTTGGATAAACTCTAAAGATACATAGAAAGTTTTCTTTATGATCTACAAGAATTCCTAAGATTGTGTCAGGTTTAGGGGGAGTCCAAGTCAAATGAAATTAACATATTTCTATTTCTAATTACTTCAAAATATTTCTTAAAATATTTTTTAACTCTTTTCATTTGAATCAAACCCTAAGATTCAGAGGAAGATCAACTTATAGTCAACAAACTTCCTAGGACTATGTTAGGTTCAAGGGGAGGTTCAAATTAAAAGAACTATTAGAAGTTTCAAAAATACTATATTTTCAAAAACCTCAAAATATTTTAATGTAATTTATTTTCATTTGAATCAAATCCTAAGACTCAGAGGAAGATCAACTTGTAGTCAACAAGCTTCCTAAGACTATGTCAAGTTTAGGGGGAGGTTCAAATTAAAAGAAACATTGTAGGTTTCAAAAATATTATATTTTCAAACACTATCTTTTCAAAATCATTTTTTTTAAAACATAATATTCTCATTTTCAAAAATATTTTATGAAAATATTTTCATCTTTTGAACGTCTCTAAAAGTCTTTGGAAAAAATTTTACTTGAGTTTGGAAAAATCTCCAAGACACATAGGAAAATTTCCCTTGTAGTTGATAATGTTTCCTAGGATTGTGTCAGATTGGGGAGGAATCCAAACCAAGATATCTATTATTCTTCATAAAATTCAAACCATATGTTGAAAATCTCTATTTTGATTGAAAAATCTCTAGGACACATAAGAATTTTCTTGTGGTCAACAAGATTCCTAGGATTGTGCCAGAGTTAGGGATGTTCAAATTCTTTTCAAATTCATATATTGTTAGTGCAAAATTTTCAAGTACTTTGTTTTTCTTAAAAAAAGAGAGGATTTTTGAAAATTATATTTTCTTATAGAAACTAAAATATTTTAAAAAAATCGTACTATTGGTGCAAATTTCTAACTTAAAATTGTTGTTATTATTGTTGGGATCGGGTGCATGCCGACGCGGACACGTATTGTAATTGTTACATAATTACATGCAACGGAAACAAAAGCATGAATAATTTCCTAAATTATTCTAACACATATCCTAAGCATGCAATGTGTTCACATAATCGTAATATAAAATTTTTGGAGAAAAAGAAATTACTCTACGAATTACCTTGCGTAACTTGGAAGAAGAGACGAGATCCAACCGTTAGCGTCCCTTGAAAGCTCCGCCTCTATTCGTATCCACGCCGAGTATCGTCGGGATGACTTCGCTAAGCCACGAGTTTCGTGTTCACGAGAACTACTAGATTCTCCGTGAACACGACGAAAACTGAGAGAGTATCAAATCGAAAGACTCACCACCAAGGTTGGCCAAAGAGGAAGATCGTTGCAAGGAAGAACTTCGTCGCCTTGATGCTTCTCCTTGTGCTCACGGCAAGAAGAAAGAGGGAAGGCCTATGGCTGGCCAAGAAAGAGGGAGAGAAGAAGAGGAGAGAGCCCAAGCAATTCTTGGATGGATCATTATCCATGGCACCCCTTGGGTCCTTTATATAGGGAGAGGTTTCTTAATTCCCAAGCAAACCTCTCCTTGATTATGGAATAATTTCTCAATCAATCCATAATCAAGGCTCTGATGATCAAGCTTCTTCTTCTTGATTATGGAATAATTTCTCAATCAATCCATAATCAAGGCTCTCTTTCTTTTGGCATGATTATATAAAATTTATAAAACAAACCAACCATTGGTTCATTATATAAAAATTTATAAAACAAACCAACCATTGGTTCATTATATAAATTTTATTAAACAAACCAACTCATGGTTCATTATATAAAATTTATAAATATAAAATTTATATAACCTTTTATAAAATAAACCAACCTTTGGTCTATTTTATAAAACAAACCAAAATAGCCTAATCCTCTTATGGTGGTGGCCGGCCATGACAAGAAGAGAGGAGGCCCCTCCTTGGGCGGCCCATCTAACCTCAATTGGATCAAATCCCTTATTAAATTAAACTTAATTAATTCACCCATTAAGTCTTTAAAAGACTTAGCCTGTTAAATCCGACATTTTTTTTACATGATCCAGAAAATTTTTCAGAAGAAGATTTACGGTTTCCAAGACCCCAAACTAAAATTAGAGGGTTATATAGCTTTGAAACTTAAGTTTTGAGGGCTTAAGTGTGAATAAATCCAAACTCTAAAAGGGGAGGAGGTAATAACCTAAACTACAGGGCTAAATGTATATACTGCGGAAATTAAGGGTTGGATTGTAATACACTAAAGTACAGGGACTAAAATGCAATGTTGCAAACTTAAGCAACCCTAGAGTTCTTCTCTCCTCCGCCCGAACATTTTGGCGCAACCGAGTATTTCCCAGCCCATCCTTTTCTCCGTCCGCAGCCACAATCGAAGGCGCCTCCACGCGCATGGGAGATGAGAGTTTGATCCAGCTCTTCCGATTGAGGGTTTCTTGTGCTCCTCTTCTCGTTCCGACGCCTACTCTCAGAGCGCAACACAAGTCGACCTTCTCTCGACTTATTCTTCTTCTTCCCCAACCCATTTGTTTTCTCTGATCGCCCTTCATCCGACGAAGGCGCCAGGGCTTCTCGGTATAGATCCTTTCTCATCATGTCGATTTTCATTCCATCCCGATCCACAAGAGCAGAAGTGTCTGGTGGAGCTTCAGCCCCATCTAGTCGATGACTCTAGGCTGGCTGCAAATGGGGCTTGCCGATGAATCACCTTGAGGGTAAGCTAGGGTTCTTTCTTATGCCTTGCCTAATCGTTTGGGGATAATCTTGATTTCCTCTTGGCTGACTATCATTCGTGTGTTGGATGATTTTTGTTCTGATCACAGGATTATGGAAGGATAGGTAGTTCTGTTCTACGGGCATGTTATAGAGCCTAATGCGGAGCTGAGATTGGGGGATTGTACCTACCAGATCTGAGGTAAGGTTTTTGAATGTTTCTAATATCGATTTTGGATGGTTTGATAGGGATTTGTTAGATCTCGGAAGATTTACATGGGATTGAGTTGCAATATTGGAATCCTCTGTTCAGATTTAGTTTTGTGATTGTGGATATGTGTTATTGGAGCTCTTAGATGATTGTGTTGATCGAATGAATTGTAAGTTTTTATGGTAAGATCAGTTTGGGGAAATTGATTTGTGGATTCTGTTGGGTTTCTTGTTGCTCTGTTCTTGCACTTAATTGTTGAGGTGCGATGGTTGTAGTTTGGGTTGCCATGAGGTTTCTGTTTTGAGAAACCTGGTTTGATATGATAAAATGTTGTTGCAAGTGAACTTAGAGTTGGGTTCATTAGGTGGATGTGTTGCTATTTCCTGAGTGAAATCTTGTGCCATGAGCTTCCATTGGAATATATGTTGTTTTAGTTGATCTGAATGGTTTTTAGTTTTGGTTGGAATTGTAGTCTTGAATCCTAAGATGTATGTGTCGTTGGATATATTTAGGATTTTGCTTAGATCAGTATATATAATTTGGAATTCCATTTAATGGTGATGGCAATTGGTTTTAGATTTTTTTGATATGGAGTTGTTATCAGGTGACACATCTTGATGTAAATCTGAATTGACTTTTGATTCTGACTTGTGCCATAAGTAGTTTCCAACCTTGATTGGATAAGGGTTAGTTAAATGGATGTTATTAATTAGAACGATCCTAATTATTTGAGGTAGCTTGTTTAGCTAAGTATCATAGGTATTGTAGCTAAGCTTATGTTCTTTGATATAGGACACTAATCGATTTGTGCTGGACTTCTTGGATGGGAGGTTCTCTGTTGCTACGAGCATCTTCATTTGAGGCGGGTACTTCTTGCTTGTATTCTGTAGTCCACTTTATCTTTGTGCATGACTATTTGTTATTAATGCAGTAGGTTGATATTGACCTTTATCTGCTACCGTTTTGTTATCCTGCTTGATACTTATGCTTGACCTTGGATATGATCTAAATTTTCTTCTATACAGTCTCGTTTATTTTGCTATCTGATTCTGTATAGCATGGGTGTGACATGAGTATGTAGATGTAGAATAGCCGACCACAGTATGGTTGCATTGATTGTGTCTAGTTATGGACTGATTGGTATGGTATGTCACCTGATATTTGTATTGGTTGATTCCAGTCATACTTGCACGTGTGTTTAGATATGAACTGATTGGGTTATTGTTGCATGACACCTGACATTTGACTTGGTTAAATCTGGTCATACTTGCCCGTGTGTCTAGATATGGACTGATTGGGTTATTGTTGCATGTCACCTGATATCTGCATTGGTTGATTCTGTTATTACTTGCATGTGCACTTAGATGTATGATGGTTAGGTTATTATACCTGTGATCGACCTGTGCATGTTATGTTGAGTTATGTATGATGACCTGGTAGGGGTTGCATGGGTTTGGGTCATGCACCATACCTGCACTCTTGCATGCCGGCGATCAGCGACTCCCTTGTGGTTGAGCCTATCGTCTTCTGGTACATGATATGCACACACTGTCACTCATGGGTTAGTGGATACCGTTGGGTGTGTGCATTTGCTCTGTACTGCTCCGCTCGTCCGCTCAGGGGTAGTGGTTTCGGAGCGTGGTAGCAGGCGGAGATCCCTTCTCTTCCCATAGACCAGAGGAGATGAGAGCGACGCTCCCTCATATATACATGAGGTAGGGGGGCGGTCCCCCGTCAGCATCTTGTCCACTCGGTCACTCAGGAGCAGTGATAGCAGAGTGCGTACAGTGTCACAGCTCTACCCACTCGGCCGACACAGTATCGCCTGTCTCGGTGGCTTGACTGGTGTTAGGGTGTGACCATGACATTGCATCATGTGCATATGATGCATTGTGCATTTTGATTGTGAATGCTGCATTTATTTGCTGCACTTGTTTGACATGCATGTACAAGATATGCTTTTTGAGGTTTAATGACCCTGCACTAGCTCGTGTGGTATGAGTCTTTTATGGTATGGATAGACTGATTTCTGGTATGTACAGTCAGTTGTTACTTTCAGTTATGCATATTCTGCTATTCCTGTTGAGACTGTATCCTGTTGTTTCTTTATAGCTTATTCAGCTATCTTATTGGCCATGCATATCTTTCTATATACCCGCGAGTCCACTTGGACTCACCACCCGTCGTAATATTTTTGTTTTCAGGTTGATAGCTTGCCGGAGGAGCCCAGTTGCCGGTCCCGGGTCCCTACGACTCAGCTGTTGGGTGCTTCCGCTTTCGTTTTTCTTTTTATAGCATTCTTTATGTGTTGTATTCAGTTTCATATACCGTTGACTTGTATTCGTGGATTTATTCTTCTGGTATTGTATTTTTGAGTCCTTTGTTGGACATCAGTGTTTGTTTTGCTGCACGCCTGCCCTAGGGGAATCTCTGGTGAGTTTATATTTTCAGTATTGTAGTGTTTCACTATTATATGATTCATATATATATCTGATTGTGGCCTGAGGCCATTTTATATCTGCGTGTGTTGTGTGTTTGTGTAAATTGTCCACAGGATAGGGGAGATGCTGTCCGATTTTATATTGGATCAGCGACTCCGTTGGTCTCGGGGCGTGACATAGCCATTCTATGCTTCCGATGCGTCTGAAATAAATTAAGTTTTGACTATTGTTTGGACTTACCAAAATAGTCTATCTCGATTGGAGAATCCAATTCTTAACTCGTTTTAAATCCTTCGAATTACTCGTTATGCGTGTGACCAAATAGGCTTTCAATTTATGTTGGTCGTCCATAATTAACTAATTAATTATAGAATGATCATGAGTGTCACCTAGTAGTACATCATGATTCCCAATTAATTGAAAGATCAACGGTTGACCTCAGAAATGATTCTGAAACCCTTCAGCAGCCATAATGAATCGTGTCCCATTCCCTTCACCATCTTATACCCACTTGGTTCAGGACATGGTCTATGTGTGTCAGTCCCCACTAGGCTGACTACGTCACACCTAGCCCAAGTAACGTTTCCTCGTCCTATGGATTCTAATTACTCTCATGTATTTAAGAGATTCATACTCTGAACATGTCATGCTCTGGCCAGAGGCTTCGAGTAACAATCCGACGATAGGCCTCGGGTATACATCTCCTCGCAAGGAGTGGTGAATCCTTTGTAGGCTGTTCAAACATCTTCGGGCACTTCGGCTTATACCCAATCATCCTGGGTCCACACCTCCTTGGAGATGCTTGCTTAAGATGTCAAAGTATAAGTCTCCAAGACCAAGATGACTTGAACACCGCAAGTCAAAGGAACATCGCACTTAAGCTGCAGTAAGAACTTCACTGACATATCTATATGTAGACTACCATATGAAGTTTTACAGCCAGTCACTCCAATGAACTAGTTCCCTTAACTAGCATTCATGTTTATCTCCGGACATCTCCATATCACTAGCCAGTGAGAATCAGCTAATTAGAGAATAACCCATGCTAGTCTCAACAGAATTGATAGTGTCCGTATTTATCAATTCATCGACTAGAGACAATTTCAATACTTCACAATTGCACATGTAGAGATAATCACTAGTTGTGAATTCATCACAAATTCTCTCATGCTGTGAATTGTATTGCGAACATTTAGTAAATGAGCTTAAGATCCTAATCAAATAATCATGTATACTCAAATAGTGAATATTCATTTATTAAAATAAATGATTACAATCATAAGGCGATTGCCTTAGGACACTTCTCTCATATCACTAACAAACTCCCACTTGGCCTAATGCCAATTGCTACGGTACCCAATACCACAGGCTCTAACATGACCCTCAAACTTACTTTGAGGCAAGGCCTTAGTTAAAGGATCCGCTAAATTCCTTTCAGTGGGAATTTTCTCAATTTGTATATCATTCCTACTTATAATCTCTTTGATCAGATGATAGCGGCGAAGCACATGTTTGGATCGCTGATGAGACCTTGGTTCTTTTGCTTGTGAAATAGCTCTATTGTTGTCGCAGTAAATCGGTATTGCTTTATCAATGGTTGGAACCACACTATGTTCTGAGACAAACTTCATGATCCAGACTGCTTCTTTTGCTGCTTCCAAAGCTACAATATATTCCGCTTCCATGGTAGAATCCGCTACGGTGTCTTGCTTGGAACTTTTCCAGCTTATTGCGCCTCCATTCAAAATAAATACGTATCCGGACTGAGATTTGGAGTCATCCTTATCTGTCTGGAAACTGGCATCTGTATACCCACATACTATCATATCACCTTCTCCATATATTAGGAACACATCCTTAGTTCTTCTTAAGTACTTGAGGATTGTCTTGACAGCCGCCCAATGATCCATTCCTGGATCAGACTGGTATCTACTTGTGACGCTCAGAGCATATGATACATCGGGCCTAGTACATAACATAGCATACATGATAGATTCTATCGCGGATGCATAAGGAATCTTATTCATGCAAATCCTCTCGTCTTCTGTGCGCGGACACATAGACTTTGAAAGGTTGATCCCATGCCTGATGGGAAGGTAACCTTTATTTGATTCTGACATGCTAAACCTTTCTAGCACTCGGTCTATATATGTAGACTGCGAAAGACCAAGCAACCGTTTTGATCTATCTTTATAGATTCTAATCCCAAGGATATAGGTTGCTTCTCCCAGGTCTTTCATGGAAAAAGTTTTGGACAACCAAATTTTAACTGACTGTAAGACTGATATATCGTTTCCTATAAGTAAAATGTCATCGACATATAACACTAGGAATACGACTACACTCCCACTAACCTTCTTGTATACACAAGGTTCGTCAAGATTTTGTGAGAAATTAAACTCTTTGATTGTCTCATCAAAACGGATGTTCCAGCTCCTGGATGCTTGCTTTAGTCCATATATGGATCGTCGAAGCTTGCATACTTTGGTTTTATTAACCGATGTGAAACCTTCAGGTTGTATCATGTATACATCCTCAAGCAGGTTTCCATTAAGGAAAGCTGTTTTCACATCCATTTGCCATATCTCGTAATCATAATGAGCTGTTATGGCCAGGAGCATCCGAATGGATTTGAGCATAGCTACTGGTGAATAGGTTTCGTCATAATCAATTCCTTGTTTCTGACGATATCCTTTTGCCACTAATCTAGCCTTAAAGGTAACAATATTACCTTCCGTGTCGGTTTTCTTCTTGAAAACCCACTTGCACCCTATGGCTTAATCCCTTCAGGCGGGTTAACCAAGTCCCATACTTGATTTTCGTACATGGAATCCATTTCCGACTTCATGGCTTCAAGCCATTTATCCCTTTCTGAATTTATCAGAACATCTTCATAACTGATAGGTTCATCATTGTTAACGAGTAACACGTCATTCGATTCACTTATGAGAAATCCGTATCTTTTTGGAATATTACGTGTCCTATCAGACCTACGAAGAAGTGGTGTTATTTTAGGTTCAACTGATAGCTCATCATTATGAGTTATTAGTTGTGGGTCTAGACTATGTGTGTAACGCCCGCTTTTTTTTTCCCTAAAGCGGCGTTACGTTAACATACTTAGGGCATGTAGACATCATAATGCAGCGGAAATCTTTAAACTTACACCTACATGCACTTACTACCATTCCTAGCATCATAACATGGGAACTTGGCATATTAACTTTATACTTAGCATCATATCATGTCATACTTAGCATCATGTCATACTTAGCATCATGTCATACATTAACATCATGTCATAGAGTCACATTCAAGTACTTAATAGTAAAGGTAAAGTTCTATCGTAAGACGAGCAACCATATGGTCTCTTGGCCAAGTCACTATCACACACATGCTTTAATGCCCTCCTGCTGCTTCCTTACTGTCCCCTTACGTGATCTGCGGTATAAGAAAATAAAACTATAAGCACACAGGCTTAGTAAGACTCTTTCCTACTCACTAAAACCATTCATCACTTAGTCATGAGCACATGAAACATTATCATACTTAGTGCTTTACTTAGAACATAAGCCTTATCATCACTTAGCATACATTCGACATGTCATGGACATAGCTTAATCGTAGCATGGCATAAACATAACCATAAAAAAACATTCATGGCATGGCATAATACTTGACATAGACATAAACATCGTAAACATTCATAGCATGACATAATACTTGGCATAGACATAAACAACGTAAACATTCATAGCATGGCATAATACTTGGCATAGACATAACATAATAAACATAACCTTACAAACATTCTTAGCATGAATCTAAATAAAATCATGGCGTCTTAACTTAACACAAACCTAATTAAATCATGGCTTCAAAAATTAGCATGGGCATAAATAAAATCATGGCATCCTAACTTAGCATAACATAATTAAATCATGGCATCATAAATTAGTATGGACATAAATAAAATCATGGCATCCTAACTTAGCATAAACATAATTAAATCATGGCATCCTAAACTAGCATGAACATAAATAAAATCATGGCATTCTTACTTAGCATAAACATAATTAAATCATGATATCCTAAACTAGCATGAATATAAATAAAATCATGGCATTCTATCTTAGCATAAACACAATGAAATCATGGCATCATAATCTAGCATGAACATAAATAAAATCATGGAATTCTAACTTAGCATAAACATAATTAAATCATGACATCATAATTAACATGAACATACTTTGCATTAACATACCTTGCATAAACATACTTTTCATAACATAATGCATAACATGAATGGATGCATGTGACAATTGTGCATATATATATAAGGATGCTTAATTTTTAAAACATGCTTTTAAATACTTGAACATAACCATAACATTCATTGGGCCCTGGCTTGTACCACATTCATTCATCATATGCGCGCATCCCTAAGTAAATACGAGGTAGCTAATCTCGACCTACTAGGGTAAAGACAACTTCATCGGTAGTCCCGAACCGTAAGGACAGCTTCATCGGTAGTCCCGAACCGTGGATAGCTTCATCGGTAGTCCAGAACCGTGGACCTTACTTAGGTCCGGTACAAGCCCATAAAATAAAATAAAATGCTTTCTCATTCATCATCATTCATAGCATATTCATTCATTCATCATACTTAACATCATCGTTATGCCTTAAAGGCATCATCCATCATAGCATATTCATTCATTCATCATACTTAAACTTCATTCATCATTTTCATTCTTAGACATGGCATATGTACACCTCATTCATAAAGCATGGCATAAATACAGATTATTCATAAAACATGGCATACATACATATCATTCATAAGACATGGCATACATACATATCATTCATAAATCACGGCACATGTCTGAACATTTTTAACATATATTTCATGACATATAAACTAAGGGTTTGGTTAACATAGAATTCTTCCACCTTACTTAAACATACATCTTAATAACCTATACTCAAGCATCGTGGTAGGTTTAACCCAACCCTAGCCCTAGGTTAGATCCTTGGCCGAAAGCCCCAAGGAAACCCTAGGTCCATGAAACTTCACCTAACTTCCCAAACAACATCTCCTACATTCATACTAGGTCATAGGAAACATTTGAGTTCATACTTAAGACCAACCCTAATCCTTTAACCCTAGTCTTGCTCTTGGCCGAAACTTCAAGGCCATGGGGCATGGAGAAATTCCATTAAAACCCCAAATCAAATACTTAAACACCAACCATACCTTACCATAGGGCCATTGGGGCCCTTACTTGAAATAAGTCCTAACTTTCCACCCTATTAGGGTACTTGGCCGAAACCTATAGGGTCTCTAGGCCATGTGAAACATTCACATAAACACCCTCCATCTCCCTTATATCATGATAAAACATAAAACATATACTTGAGGTTTTAAACCCAACCCTACACATGAGTTCTTGGTGTTGGCCGAAACCCTAGGGTATTCTAGGGTACCCCAAAAATTCCCAAAAATTATATTTAATCTCTAAACATCATAAGAGAACATTAAACAACATTATAAAGATTTTTAGCATCATCTTTGACTCTAAACTTCTAGTGGCCGAAACCCATAGGGTATCCTAGGGTTCTTGGTTTGCTTTTCTTGTTTCTTTTAACATCAAATCCCAATAATCAACCAATATATCATGCTAAAAACATAAGGAACTATTATACCACAGGTGAGGGAGTCTTACCTTAGTTGATCTTGATTTTTAAACCTTAAAAGAGAAGGAAATGGTAAGATGTTTGGACCCTTGAACCCCCTTGTCCTTGTATCCTTGGAAAACCCTTAGATCTTGGAGATGAGACCTTCGTGTGGAGTTTTTCCAAGGGAAACTCTCCTTGTGGTGTTCGGCTAGGATGAGGGAAGGAGGAAGAAGAAAATGCCAAGTGATGGAAAGAAAAGGAAACTCCCAAACCCCCCTCTTTATAACCCATTAAGGAGGTAAATGAAGAGTCTCTCCATGACCCTTCATCTTCTTCTAAGCCTTAACCAATATCCACTTCATTCCCTCATAACATTCCCTTGCTAGGTGAGTTGGTTAAAGCATACATGGTTGTACAAGAGGTCCAAGGTTCAATCCTTGGTAGATGCACAATTTTTTTACCACTTATTTTATTTTATTTTTCCTAGTATTTTCGAAAATCCCCTAACAATTCCCCCATAATTATGTTAATATTTCTTATTAAAATCCCTTTATATTTATACTAATTTTCACCTAAAATCCACCAATAATTATGGTACCAAAAAGCCCATATAAGGCCCATTAGTGCCCTTTTTCTCAATTTAAATGAGAAAACATGGATTTTCTAGGCCACAGTTCGCATTAATATTTCTAGGTTCCTCAGAAAATTATCTAGACATGCTCAATATTTTAAGAAAATATTAAGAGAATTTTCTGGGTCGTTACAATCCCCCATACCTCGTGAATGTTCGTCCTCGAACTTAGAATAGCTCCGGGTACTTGCGCCTCATCTCATCCTCGCGTTCCCAGGTAGCTTCTTCGAACCGTTGACTTTGCCATAGGACCTTGACTAAGGGTACCTCCTTACTCCTCAGCTTCTTGACTTCCCTATCCAAAATCTGGATGGGTCTGCTCTCATAGCTTGGGTCCTCCTGCACTTGTACTGTCTGTGGCTCGATCACTTGGTCCATATTTGAGATACACTTTCTAAGCAGGGACACATGGAATACGTTATGGATAGCTGACATTTCCGAAGGCAGCTCTAACTCATATGTCACTTTACCGACTCTTTTCAGAATCAGGTACGGCCCCACATAGCGCGGACTTAGTTTTCCTTTCTTCCCGATTATGGTCACCCCCTTCATAGGAGCCACTTTCAGAAACACCCAATCTCCAACATTAAACTCCAGGGGTCTACGTCGGACATCGGCATAACTCTTCTGCCGGCTCTGAGCAGTTTCTATCCGTTGCCGAATATTCTGTATAGCTCGGGTGGTGCTGTTAATGAGATCCGTTGTGAGCCCCATCTCCTTCTTTTCACCACCCTCATACCAACAGATCGGAGACCTACATCTCCTCCCATACAATGCTTCATAAGGTGCCATTCCAATAGTAGCTTGGTAGCTATTGTTGTACGCGAATTCCGCTAAACATAGATATCGATACCAGCTTCCTTTGAAATCCAAGGCACACGCTCGCAACATGTCTTTTAGTACTTGATTCACCCGTTCAGTTTGCCCATCAGTCTGAGGGTGAAAGGCGGTGCTAAAACGCAATTTAGTGCCGAGAGACTTCTGAACACACTCCCAGAAGTGCGAAGTAAAGCGACCATCCCTATCTGAGATGATGGTCTTGGGAACTCCATGAAGTCTGATTATCTCCCTAACATATAATTGAGCCAGTTGCTCAATCGAATAAGTCATCTTGATTGTTATGAAGTGAGCAGACTTAGTCAACCTATCCACAATGACCCATATCCATTTGTAGTCCGGGGAAGTCCTGAAATGAAATCCATTGAGATATCTTCCCATTTCCATTCCGGAATCGGAAGTGGCTGCAGAACTCCTCCGGGTCGCTGGTGTTCTGCTTTCACTTGCTGGCAAGTCATGCAAGTACTGACATGCTGGGCCACATCCCTCTTCATACTGGACCACCAGAACTTCTCTTTCAGATCTTGATACATCTTGGTGGATCCTGGATGCATCGAATAAGGGGTTTCGTGAACTTCCGTCAGTATTTTCCTTCGAAGTTCCGGACCATTAGGGATACATTGACGATCCCTAAGATAAGGTACTCCCCCTTTGGCGATATGAAAACCGTCGTCCTTTCCTCCTCAGATCTCCTGCTTTATTTTCTGGAGACTCAGATCACCATTCTGTTTTTCCAATATGCCCTCAAATAGCGTGGGTGATATTGTCATGGTCAACTCCATGATATACTTGCACGCCTACATCATAATCATAATCATATACTTATTGTGATACCGACTCACATTATGCTTCCAAAACCTTAGTCCTCAACCTGAGTTTATAAATTGTATTAGCCCATATTTGTCGTATGATTGCTATAAAGTAGATAAGATCTTATTTATTATATCACTAAAATTTATTTATCACGTCTGATAAATCTATATACAGAACTATCCTCACTCAGTGAGCTAGATGGGCTGCCATCACACCCAAAACAAAGAACATCATAGCAGTCACTGCCACTCCTTCGTTCATCTCTCTTTGGCCTGCCTCAGGATCTTCTACTGTCTCCATCGGATCCTCTTCCTCTATCTCGGGAACCTCCTCAGCCACTTCAAGGTCTTCCCCAAACATCCCGGGGTCCTCCTCAAACATTTCGAGCATCTCGGGGTCTTCTTCAAACACCTCGAGATCGTCCTCGCTCATCGGGTCTTCCTCGAACATCTCGAGCATCTCAGGGTCCTCTTCGAATGGCTCGGGATCTTCCTCGTATATCTCCGGATCCTCTTCGGATGGCTCGGAATCCTCTTCGTACTCCTCAGGATCCTCCTCAAATGGCTCGGGGCCCTCTTCATACATCTCCGGGTCCTCTTCAAACATCTCCTGATCCTCCTCCGAGTCCCCCAGGTCTTCCGGGAACTCATAGCGAAGAAGTTGCTTGCATAATTCCGTGTAGGAGAGACGACATCCGTGCTGCCCCCAGATCTGATGAGCAACCTCTCTCGCCCGATTGGGCAATGAGCGAAGTAGAGCTCCGATCCTGTGATCATCCACGACTGGAAACCCTTCCTGCTCCAGTTTCCAGAATAGCCGATCCAAGAACCCCATGTTGCCTTGAATTCCAAGGGTCGGACTGTACTCAACTTCCTCTATTCGCGCCATCAGCTCGCGGCACCTCTTAGTGTAATTCTCATGCAACATCTGGAATTGGAAAAACGACATAGTTAGTACCCAACTAACCAAGCCAGTACAAAACCATTTCCTTTTTCAATTCGCAAATATATACAGAGAAAAACACATACACAATCGGTTTCGTCTAACCTAGTGATTAAAGTATGTAACCACTTTTCCTACCCCTACCTTATTCTAATTATTTAATTCATTAAAGAAGATAAAATATCGTTCATCGTTACATATCTTAAGGTACTTTTCATCATAACTATCGTTCATACTTGCATATCTTAAAATTATAAAACATCTTACTACTATCAGATATGTAAAGGTACTTACTTGGAAGCGGCAGGAAGAGGGCTTGATGTGTGTGTAGTGAGATGGTAACTGCTCTGATACCAACCTGTAACGCCCGCTTTTTTTTTCCTAAAGTGGCGTTACGTTAACATACTTAGGGCATGTAGACATCATAATGCAGCGGAAACCTTTAAACTTACACCTACATGCACTTACTACCATTCCTAGCATCATAACATGGGAACTTGGCATATTAACTTTATACATAGCATCATATCATGTCATACTTAGCATCATGTTATACTTAGCATCATGTCATACTTTAGCATCATGTCATAGAGTCACATTCAAGTACTTAATAGTAAAGGTAAAGTTCTATCGTAAGACGAGCAACCATATGGTCTCTTGGCCAAGTCACTATCACACACATGCTTTAATGCCCTCCTACTGCTTCCTTACTGTCCCCTTGCATGATCTGCGATATAAGAAAATAAAACTATAAGCACACAGGCTTAGTAAGACTCATTCCTACTCACTAAAACCATTCATCACTTAGTCATGAGCACATGAAACATTATCATACTTAGTGCTTTACTTAGAACATAAGCCTTATCATCACTTAGCATACATTCGACATGTCATGGACATAGCTTAATCACATTCGTAGCATGGCATAAACATAACCATAAAAAAACATTCATGGCATGGCATAATACTTGGCATAGACATAAACATCGTAAACATTCATAGCATGACATAATACTTGGCATAGACATAAACATCGTAAACATTCATAGCATGACATAATACTTGGCATAGACATAACATAATAAACATAACCTCACAAACATTCTTAGCATGAATCTAAATAAAATCATGGCGTCCTAACTTAGCACAAACCTAATTAAATCATGACTTCAAAAATTAACATTGGCATAAATAAAATTATGGCATCCTAACTTAGCATAACATAATTAAATCATGGCATCATAAATTAGTATGGACATAAATAAAATCATGGCATCCTAACTTAGCATAAACATAATTAAATCATGGCATCCTAAACTAGCATGAACATAAATAAAATCATGACATTCTAACTTAGCATAAACATAATTAAATCATGGCATCCTAAACTAGCTTGAACATAAATAAAATCATGGCATTCTATCTTAGCATAAACACAATGAAATCATGGCATCATAATCTAGTATGAACATAAATAAAATCATGGCATTCTAACTTAGCATAAACATAATTAAATCATGACATCATAATTAACATGAACATACTTTGCATTAACATACCTTGCATAAACATACTTTTCCTAAACATACTTTTCATAACATAATGCATAACATGAATGGATGCATGTGGCAATTGTGCATATATATATAAGGATGCTTAATCTTTAAAACATGCTTTTAAATACATGAACATAACCATAACATTCATTGGGCCCTAGCTTGTACCACATTCATTCATTATATGCGCGCATCCCTAAGTAAATACGAGGTAGCTAATCTCGACCTACTAGGGCAAGGACAGCTTCATCGGTAGTCCCGAACCGTAAGGACAGCTTCATCGGTAGTCCCGAACCGTGGACAGCTTCATCGGTAGTCCAGAACCGTGGACCTTACTTAGGTCCGGTACAAGCCCATAAAATAAAATAAAATGCTTTCACATGCTTTCTCATTCATCATCATTCATAGCATATTCATTCATTCATCATACTTAACATCATCGTTATGCCTTAAAGGCATCATCCATCATAGCATATTCATTCATTCATCATACTTAAACTTCATTCATCATTTTCATTCTTAGACATGGCATATGTACACCTCATTCATAAAGCATGGAATACATACAGATTATTCATAAAACATGGCATACATACATATCATTCATAAGACATGACATACATACATATCATTCATAAATCATGGCACATGTCTGAACATTTTTAACATATATTTCATGACATATAAACTAAGGGTTTGGTTAACATAGAATTCTTCCACCTTACTTAAACATACATCTTAATAACCTATACTCAAGCATCTTGGTAGGTTTAACCCAACCCTAGCCCTAGGTTAGATCCTTGGCCGAAAGCCCCAAGGAAACCCTAGGTCCATGAAACTTCACCTAACTTCCCAAACAACATCTCCTACATTCATACTAGGCCATAGGAAACATTTGAGTTCATACTTAAGACCAACCCTAATCCTTTAACCCTAGTCTTGCTCTTGGCCAAATCTTCAAGGCCATGGGGCATGGAGAAATTCCATTAAAACCCCAAATCGAATACTTAAACACCAACCATACCTTATCATAGGGCCATTGGGGCCCTTACTTGAAATAAGTCCTAACTTTCCACCCTATTAGGGTACTTGGCCGAAACCTATAGGGTCTCTAGGCCATGTGAAACATTCACATAAACACCCTCCATCTCCCTTATATCATGATAAAACATAAAACATATACTTGAGGTTATAAACCCAACCCTACACATGAGTTCTTGGTGTTGGCCGAAACCCTAGGGTATTCTAGGGTACCCCAAAAATTCCCAAAAATTATATTTAATCTCTAAATATCATAAGAGAACATTAAACAACATTATAAAGATTTTTAGCATCATCTTTGACCCTAAACTTCTAGTGGCCGAAACCCATAGGGTATCTTAGGGTTCTTGGTTTGCTTTTCTTGTTTCTTTTAACATCAAATCCCAAAAATCAACCAATATATCATGCTAAAAACATAAGGAACTATTATACCACAGGTGAGGGAGTCTTACCTTAGTTGATCTTGATTTTTAAACCTTAAAAGAGAAGGAAATGGTAAGATGTTTGGACCCTTGAACCCCCTTGTCCTTGTATCCTTGGAAAACCCTTAGATCTTAGAGATGAGACCTTCTTGTGGAGTTTTTCCAAGGGAAACTCTCCTTGTGGTGTTCGGCTAGGATGAGGGAAGGAGGAAGAAGAAAATGCCAAGTGATGGAAAGAAAAGGAAACTCCCAAATCCCCCTCTTTATAACCCATTAAGGAGGTAAATGAAGAGTCTCTCCATGACCCTTCATCTTCTTCTAAGCCTTAACCAATATCCACTTCATTCCCTCATAACATTCCCTTGCTAGGTGAGTTGGTTAAAGCATACATGGTTGTACAAGAGGTCCAAGGTTCAATCCTTGGTAGATGCACAATTTTTTTCCCACTTATTTTATTTTATTTTTCTTAGTATTTTCGAAAATCCCCTAACAATTCCCCCATAATTATGTTAATATTTCTTATTAAAATCCCTTTATATTTATACTAATTTTCACCTAAAATCCACCAATAATTATGGTACCAAAAAGCCCATATAAGGCCTATTAGTGCCCTTTTTCCCAATTTAAATGAGAAAACATGGATTTTCTAGGCCACAGTTCGCATTAATATTTCTAGGTTCCTCAGAAAATTATCTAGACATGCTCAATATTTTAAGAAAATATTAAGAGAATTTTCCGGGTCGTTACAATGTGTCTCTGTAATGTCTATTGGAGTTTCTTGAACTTCTTCAAGTTCAATGCTACTCCCACTATTTTCTTGTAAAAGAAATTCTTTTTCTAGAAATACAGCATGCCTTGAAACAACCACCTTTTGTTCCAAGGGATGATAGAATTGGTAACCCTTCGTTTCCTTAGGGTATCCAATAAATAGACATTTATCAGACTTAGCATCCAATTTGTCTGATACAGTCCGCTTTACATAAGCAGGACAACCCCATATCTTAAGGTGAATTACATGAGGTTTCTTACTATTCCACGTCTCATATGGAGTAGTAGAGTCTACCTTGGTCGGGACTCTGTTTAGTAAATAAACAGTTGTCTTAAGCGCATAGCCCCAAAAGGATTTTGGAAGAGTTGCATGATTCATCATAGATCTAACCATGTCCATCAAGGTTCGGTTATGCCTCTTAGATACACCATTATGCTGTGGTGTATATGGCGGAGTCCATTGAAACAATATCCCATTGTCCCTAAGATAATCTTGAAACTCTTGACTCAACTATTCACCACCCCGATCGGATTGAAGTATCTTAATACTTTTGCCAAGCTGTTTCTCTACTTCACTTTTGAACTCTTTGAATTTCTCAAAAGCTTCAAATTTGTGTTTCATTAAGAAGACATACCCGAATCGTGAGTTATCATCGATAAAGGTAATGACGTAGCTATAACCTCCTTGTGCAAGAGTTGAAATTGGTCCACATACATCAGTATGTATTAGACCAAGCAATTCTCCCACTGGTTTACCTTTTCTGGAAAAGGGTAATTTGGTCATCTTGTCTCTTAAGCATGATTCGCATGTATCAAATGAACCGGGTTCAAATGATTCCATAATTTCATATCGGTGTAATTTGGTCATGCGTTTCTTACTTACATGGCCAAGACGACAATGTCACGTATAGGAGTCTATTTGATTATCTATTCGAGCACGTTTGTTGCTATCTTTGATATTGAAAACATCACCGGATAAATCTAACGTGTAGATACCATTGTATAAAGTTTCGGTCCCATAAAGAACACCATTTAAAGTTATGTAACAGCAATTGTTACTAAAAGTTAAATGATAACCCTTTTCATTCAAGCATGAAATAGATATAATGTTCTTTATTAACGAAGGAACAAAATAACAATTATCCAATTCTAAGACAAGTCCGGTAGGGAGCTTTAGCAAATATGTTCCGATGGCAACAGCAGTAATCTTTACTCCATTTCCAACTCGCAAATTCGCTTCTCACTTGACGAGTCTTCTTCTATTCCTTAGCCCATGTATGTCATTACATATATGTGAGCTACACCCAGTATCAAGTACCCAGGTAGACGAGGAAATAGAGTGACATTCAATAATGAAGATACCTGAAGAGGATGGGGCATCGGATGCCTTCTTCTTCAAGGACTCAAGATAAACCTTGCAGTTTTTTCGCCAGTGACCCTCCTTGCCGCAGTGATGGCAAGTGCCTTTTGGTGTCTTTTCAGTCTTTTTGGCCTTTTTCTTCTTTCCCTTATTCTGTTCTTTGGGCTTCCTCTTAGAGTCTTTCTTTGAGGAACCAACTAACAGTACCGTCTTCTGATCCTCCTTTACATAAGGTTCTACAGTCTTCAGTAGGTTGAGCAACTCAGGAATGGTAGTCTCTAGCTTGTTCATCCGATAGTTCATCACAAATTGTGAGTAACTTTTGGGCAAACAATGCAGAATTAAGTCAACACTTAGTTCGTGATCCATTGCAAATCCGAGTGTGCCTAGTCGCTCAATGTACCCCAACATCTTCAACACAAACTGTGAGACAGAAGTGCCTTCCTGCATCTTAGAGGTGAAGAGGAGTCTGGAGATCTCGAACCTTTCGGATCTCGCCTGCTCGTCAAACAGCTCATGAAGATGGAAGATGATGGTATGAGCATCCATATGCTCATGCTACTTTTGCAGCTCAGGTACCATAGCGGCCAGCATGATGCAACTCGCAAGTTCAGAATCGACCACATGTTTCTGATAGGCCACTAACTGGTCTGGAGTTGCATCTTCTGGAGGATGGTTGGGAAGTTGTTCTTCAAGGACATAAGCAAGCTTTTCTGCCTTGAGGACTATCCTCAGGTTTCGAAGCCAGTCCATGAAGTTTGGCCCAGCCAGCTTATTGGTGTCCAAAATGAAACGCAAATTCAGAGAAGACATGATCAAGTGATTATTCTAGAAATACAAATTGAGCTTATGTGAGAAGAATGATAAAGAATGCATCAATTGTTAAATACTGAATTTTTAAAAGGGTTGAAATGGTAAATGTTTTTTTAAATAAAGGGCTTAGTTGCGAATAACAAAAGTAGGGGGGTTTATTTGCAAAAATGCCAAAAATAGTTATAAAAAGCCCTAAAAGTGTTTGCCTTCCCCCAATTCAGTTCTTCCTCTGCACCGACGCCGACCCTGCAGTTTCTCCCCGACGCCCTCCGTCGCGCGACGCTTCTCCGCAGCGAGCGACGCCGGTAGCCGCCCCAGCCCTTGTTTCTGCTTCTTCTCCTTCTTCATTTTTCTTCATCCTTTTCAGTGTTCACGAACTAAGAGGCGAGTGCCCCGTCACTTGAATCATGCCACTGCCCTCACGTGGAAACCCTAGCCGACTGCCGACGCTGTTGCCTCTCCCTGACGTCGATGCCGCCCTTTCTTCTTCTTCTGTGTTCTCCGGCGCGCAAGAACAGGGCGCCGCAGCCTCGCATGGAGCCCTAGTCGAGCGCCACTTCCCTCTTCGGTTTCCTCTACTCGCGTCGGCACTAACTCAGGTAAGGATTATTTGTTTTGAGTTTAGATTACTACCTATGATCTTATTCTGTTCGATAATGAAGTTGATTTATTTGGATGAGGTTTTATATGATTTTCGGAACTCACTATTTGGATGGGATCAATGGATTTTCAGTTGAGTTTTGATTTGTACTCTATCGAGTATTTGGATAGCAGTTATTCTTGACTACAATTGTATTTTAATGTGCTGTGACAAACTTGACAGTAGTGAGCAATGTGCAGTCTTTAGATATGAGATGGGTTTGATCGTAGTTCTAGTGTTAGTTCTTAGCAGCGCTTTAGTATAAGTTGTTCCTAAATTATTTAGTAGTATGATTTAGAAAAAAAATCTCTTGTTTAGTAATGATGAAGTACTAGGTGTATTTAAGAGTTGATGATGAAATAATATTAGTTAAGTAGTCATTATTTAGAAGTGTCTACGAAAAGAGATTTTGGAGTTTTTGTAGATAGAGAGAGAGAGCTCGCTGGTGAAATTCAGTGCAATCCAATATGTGAGAGTAGATGCGAAGAAATTAGTCACCATCGTGTCGTTTGAGTGAGAGGATAATTATGTTAGGAAGGAACTTCCTGTTGTTGGAGATTTGATTAAGTACATGTTGTAATTAGGATATATCCTAATTAGGTTTGGTATTTTAGTTAGCTAATTTATTTAATTGTTATAATTAGCTAAACTTTATCATTGACACAGGACCTTGATTTTGGACTCAAATTGTCGATCGTGGGAGATCGTGGGAGGTTCTGTTCGTGTACAAACTTCAATAAAGGCGGGTATTTCTCCTTTGTACTCGAGTAGTTTCGTTTACCTTAAAAGCATGGCTATATTATGTCTGATAGGTTGCTTGACCTTATTCCTTACCATTTGTTATTTTAACATCGCCGTTGATACTTATTCTTCATTGATCTTCGAGCATTCCCAATTCGTATCTGTACAGTCCTCTGTTGGTTTTCTGTTCAATAAAGTACCACTTGTACGCGAGTACTTAGAAGTCCATTAAGCACCATTAGGTTTATTTGGCATTAGAAATACCCTACCTAGTAGTGTAGGTGCATAATCGTTGGTTTTCGCTTTCTGGATGGTTGTATTGATGCATCATATACTTGTTGGATTTTGTTGCATCGTTGTTTCTTCGGTTGTTTGTGCATCGTATAGCATGCACCATACTTGCACGTTGCATACTAACGACTGTTAGGCTTACATTTGGTTAAGCTGTCGTTAGTCATATTGTTGCTCGATTCACTCAACCACTTGTTATCGTGGTAGTTATTAGAGTACGAGCATCTGTCCTGTTATGCCAGACAGTGACACCCTCACTGTTGTTTTAGAGGGATGAGCCGTTGGTGGCTCACCCTCACCGTTGTTTGTTTTTGAGGGATATTGTAGCTGTGATAGCTCCCCCTAGGTATAGGGGTCTGGAGTGTGGACTCCCCAGCATCCTGTCCACTCAACCGCACCTTTTGTGGTATTTGTTGTTGGAGTGGTACAATTGACATAGCCCTACCCACTCGGTCACACAGATGGGATGTGTTGTAACGCCCCAAAATTCCCATTTTTAGTTCTTAAAGTCCTTAGAATTATTTAAAAATAGTTTAAAAATATTCTAGATATTTTTAGGAATTTTTAGAATATTTTTATGGAATTTTTCGAGTCCGTTTGGTATTTTAAAAAAAAAGAGAAAGAAAATAAAAAGGAAAAACCACTTAAGGGCAGCCGGAGTTCGAACCCGCGACCAGCACGAAACCAGAAACGCGCGCGACCAGCTGGGCTAGGGTATCAAGCACAACAAAGAAAGGAGAGACCTATATTTAAGGTGTAGTTAGGTTAATCCGCCCCATAAGTATAAATAGGTAATTAAAGAGAGAAGTTTTATTTTCTCTCCTCTCCAAACCCTCACGCCGACCCCTCCTCTTCTGGGCGAAACTACACCAAGCTCTAGGGGGCCAGTCAAGGCTCTTCTCCAAGAGATCTTCTAATATTTGGAATCCCCGCGATGAGAGGAACGCGTAGGTGCGAAGAATTCTCCGAGATCTCAAGTTTCTTCCGAGTCCTAGACGTCAATCTTGGTTGTAAGTCCAAGATATCAATGTAAGTACTGCTCACCTGCAGTAAGAGGCGGTTTTTCCGCAAGAATTTCCCTTAAAAGTTTTTAAAAGAGATATTTACTTCTTGTTAAGATTTTTGCATGTGATCTTAGTTCATTATATGCTTATATATTTTATTGAGTGCCCTATATGAGGTTAGGGTCCAAGAAAAGCTATGAGAAAAGAAAAGAGAAGATAAAGATAAGAAAAGAAAAGGCCAAGGCCTTAAGAAATCCCCAAAAGTCAAGACTTAGGGATTTTAGCACGCAAGGTGCTCGAGAAAATGCCAAGGCATTTACAGATAAGAAAAGAAAAGGCCAAGGCCTTAAGAAATCCCCAAAAGTCAAGACTTAGGGATTTTAGCACGAAAGGTGCTCGAGAAAATGCCAAGGCATTTACAGATAAGAAAGAAAAGAAAGAAAAGCTAGTTTATTTTCTAAGGCCAGTACCCGGCGTCCAAGGGCGTCGTTAAAGAAATCCAGGTGTCCAATTCCAAGGTCTTGGCCCTGGTAGACTAAGGTCTGCTCTATTAGGATTGGTGGCTCGCTACCCCAACCTTTTAGGGAACGCGCATGAGATGGTACTTACGTCTTCAGTGGATCCAAGTGATTATTATTTTCAAGTATATGCTTTAGCAAAGTTTCTAAAGTTTAAAGAGTTTTTAAAAAAAAAAAAGTTAAAGAATATCTAAAGTTTCAAGTTGATCCAAGAAAAGTAAATTGAGATTTATTATTGCTTGAGTATGCATGTTTTGAGTTATACATGTTCTTAGTTTTCTTTCAAGCATATAAGTATCTCACATGATTTCCATATTGATCTAGAAGCATGTTTGCACTTTTCGAGATTTTGTGAGCTAGATAGTACTTACTAAGCTTTTTGCTTACTAGTTGCATTTCCTCTTACTGCAGATAAAGGTAAAGGCAAGCAATTCTGAGAGAAGGCGACGAGGCGATGCTGAGTAAAGTGTGTGTGGTGGCTGATTTTGGAGAGATCTTTGAGACGAGACAATTTAGTTATTTGAATTACAATATAGTTTATTCAAATTTCAAGTTCTTGCTTTATGGAGTTTAGCGAACATTTAAGCTTTGGATAGTTTTACATGCTCAATTTCTTAGAGTAAAGATTTCATGTCATTTCATTTAGCATACATATCCTTATGATTGCATTAGATGAGTAGAAGTGTGAGTAGTTGGAAATATTGATACTTTGTTAGAGAAATAGATGCATGTGCCAAGATAGTATCAATTTCTCTTTGAATCAAGTTTTTATTGCTTAAATATATTTAGAAAAGTTGCATTCATATTTCATAATGCTTTAGCAAGGATATAGAACATGTATTTGGTGTTATGTATGCATAGGAGTCAAGATTGGTACAAACTCTAATGTTAAAGTTCATATAAACTTGAATAGCTTATTTTCTTCCGCAAAAGTCCTAATTTCAAGTTTATGGATTCATTTTGACTGGCTAAATTGTTTAGAAAACTGACATAGAGTATAGAAATGGTGTCATAATGTTATATGGCTCGAAACTATATGATTGGTGGGCTTATGAAGCAAGTGCCGAAATCTAAAAATTCTGTTTTCAGGCTTATCAGTCGACTGATACAGTATCAGTCGACTGATACCCGAAAGTTGAGTTGGGCGAGGCAAGTTTCAATAAGTTTCATCTTACGAGTTTTTGAGAAAGAAAGTGTGACATGGTATCATGCATGACTACTTAAGTTAGAATATCATTCTTAGATGAATTTAAAAGAAAAAAAAAAGATTTCCGCATTTTTCTTTAGTCGTGCATTAGAGTTGAGAAGTAGACAAAAGTAACGATCCGTCTAAGGCAGAGAAGGCGGGTCGCTACAGGTGGTATCAGAGCAGTTCCCATTCTCCAGCATCACACACACATCAGCATCAACCTTGCCGTCTTCAAGTAAGAAAGTTTTAAGTTTCAGTTTTTCTATTGCTCCTTTATTTAATTGCAGTAGAGAAATGCTTAAGTACTTACTCATATGTGCATAGAACAAGGAAGCATGTTTAATACCTTAGTATCACGGAATCATGTTTAATCCCTAGAATGGATATTAGAGAAATGCTTAAGTACTTACTTGATTTGCCCAAAAGTAAGTTTTGGGATTATGGCACGCAAGGTGCTTGATAAAAGTTTTGAGTAAGACCAAGGTCTTACTAAGCCCTAGAACGAGTTCTAGGACTAAGAAATGAGATAAGAATCAAGACCAAGGTCTTGTTATATCCTAAAGCAAGTTTGGGAACATTACCATTAAGTGGTAAGTTATACATTTGAGGACGCCCTGGAAAGGCCCAAAACGAGGAGCAAGTTCCTAGAGGGAAAGAGGTAACAGAGTCAGTACCACCACCAAATCTCTTAGAGGTGGTGGCTCGGGAGAGTAAGGCAAGAAGCATACCTCATTCAGTAGAAGAAACTGAAGCCAGGGAATTTCCCAGGCACAAGTAAACCATGGGATGCTTAAGCATGGTTCAAAACGTTGGAAAGAATAGTAGGGCTACTGGACTGGCATGAGGTAGAGAAGATAAAGTGTGCATCTTTCTGCCTTACGGGAGATGCTAGAATATAGTGGAAGAGAGTCAAGGCCAAGAGAAATGTCAACCAGATGACATGGGCCAACTTCGAGACCGAGTTCTTCGAAGAATACTTTCACATGCAAGTAACCAACAAGCATTATGATGAATTCACGGAGTTCAGACAAGGAGAACTATCCGTGGATGAAGCAGTGAAGATGTTTAAGCGGTTAGCTCATCTGTGCCCAGAGCTAGTTAGCACAGAAAAAAAAGAGATAGTTAGGCTAATGCTCAAGATGTTAAGGCCTGAGATAGCGTTCAAGGGGACTAGCGGTGTTAAGAGGCTGCAAACCTCCGAAGAACTAATAAGTGGTGCTTTGATCACTGAGCACTACTTAAACAGTATAAAGGCCACCAGAAAGGTTGAACGATGAAGTTCTTAACAACCTTACCGTCAGGGGAAGTGATGGCCTCTACTGAGAGGCTAAGGGCAGTATCAATTTAGATTTCCAACCGAGAGCTCTACAGTGACTTGGTAGTCCTTGAAATGAAGGATTACGATGTCATTTTAGGAATGGACTTCTTGAGCAAGTATAATGCTTCTATAGACTGCCGCAAGAGAAAAGTCAAGTTCACACCAGAAGCAGAACCTTCATTGGAGTTTATTGGAGACCCAAGGAGAAAGATAAATAGGTTCCTATCTACCTTACAAGCTCAGAGAATGTTAGAGAAGGGGTGCTCTGGTTTTCTAGCTCATATAGTGGATGCAAGTCAAGGAGAAGGATTGAAGAGAGAAGAAGTGAGGGTAGTCTGTGACTATCCTGAGGTGTTTCCTGAAGAGTTACCAGGACTCCCTCCCAATCGGGAAATTGAGTTTGAAATTGAGTTGGCCCCAGGAACCAACCCAATTTCGGAGGCACCTTATCGTATGGCACCAGCAGAACTGAAAGAATTACAAGAACAATTGCAAGAGCTGCTTGACAAGGGTTTCATCCGCCCTAGTCATTCACCTTGGGGAGCTCCTGTACTGTTGGTCAAGAAGAAAGATGGATCTATGCGAATGTGCATAGATTATCGAGCTTCGAATAAGGTAACCATCAAGAACAGATATCCTTTGCCAAGGATAGATGATTTATTTGATCAGCTGAAGGGAGCCACAGTGTTCTCCAAGATAGATCTGCGATCAGGTTACCATCAGCTCAGAGTGAAGGAGAGTGATGTGCCAAGGACTGCTTTCAGTACAAGATATGGGCACTATGAGTTTGTGGTCATGCCCTTTGGAGTGACAAACGCCCCTGCGACGTTTATGGATCTAATGAATAGAGTGTTCAAGGATTTTCTGGACAAGTTCGTCATTGCCTTCATTGATGATATCCTAGTGTATTCAAAGACTCGGAAAGAACATGAAGAACACCTGAAGATAGTGTTGCAAACCTTACACCAGAAGGAGTTGTACGCCAAATTCTCAAAGTGTGAGTTTTGGCTGATCAGGTGGCCTTCCTAGGCCACATTATATCCAAAGAAGGCATTCAAGTTGATCCAGCCAAGATAGAAGCAGTCAGCAACTGGTGTAGACCCAAGAATGCCAGTGAAATCAGAAGCTTCTTAGGCCTGGCAGGATATTACAGAAAATTTGTGGAGGACTTTTCCAGGATAGCCTCTCCACTCACAGCCTTGACCAGAAAGAACAAGAAGTTTGAATGGTCAGATAAATGCGAGCACAGTTTCCTAGAACTGAAGAAAAGATTGACCAGTGCTCCCATCCTGACTGTTCCAGAGAGTGATAAGGCCTTTGACATCTACAGTGATGCATCCAAGATGGGCCTTGGAGCTGTCCTCATGCAAGACGGAAAAGTAATAGCATATGCCTCCAGACAGCTCAAGGACTATGAGAAGAATTACCCTACCCACGACCTTGAGCTAGCAGCTGTGGTTTTTGCACTGAAGCTCTGGAGACACTACCTGTATGGAGTGCAGTGCAGAATCTTCACAGACCATCAGAGTTTGAAGTACTTCTTCACTCAGAAGGATCTGAATATGAGGCAGCGCAGGTGGCTAGAGTTGGTCAAAGATTATGACTGTGAAATCCTCTACCACCCAGGTAAAGCTAATAAAGTGGCCGATACACTGAGCAGAAAATCCTGTGCAGCACTGATGTCCCTATCATCACTGTCTCTACCACTTCAGAAAGAAATAAAGGATTTTAGAGTCGAGGTAATAATTGGGCAACTTTCTGCATTGACTCTAGAGTCAACCCTGCTTGTGGATATACAAAGAAAGCAAAGTCAAGACCCAGAAATCCAGAAGATCAAGCAGGGGATCCAAGAGGCAGAAAATTCAGAGTTTCGAGTATCAGATAGTGGCATCCTCTATCTTGGAGACCGCCTTTGCGTCCCCAATGATGAGGAACTAAGAAAGAATATTTTAGAAGAAGGCCACAGTACCCCGTACTCTATGCATCCTGGTTCTACCAAGATGTACCAAGATTTAAGACAAAGGTTCTGGTGGTCTGGACTCAAGCGAGACGTGGCCAGATATATCAGTACCTGCTTGACCTGCCAGAGAGTCAAAGCAGAACACCAGAGACAAGGAGGAGTTCTACAGCCACTTCCCATTCCAGAGTGGAAGTGGGAAGAGATATCCATGGATTTTATCACAGGTCTCCCAAGGACCACCCATGGACACGATGCAATATGGGTGATAGTGGACAGATTGACCAAGTCTGCCCACTTCCTAGCCATCAAGTTATCGCATTCGGTAGAGCAATTAGCACAGCTGTACGTGAAAGAAGTGATCAGGCTTCACGGAGTTCCGAGGTCGATCGTGTCTGACAGAGATGGGCGATTCACCTCCCACTTTTGGAAGTGTGTTCAGGACGCCCTAGGCACCAGACTTCAGTTCAGCACAGCTTTCCATCCCCAGACAGATGGACAAACAGAGAGAGTAAATCAGATTTTAGAAGACATGCTCAGGGCTTGTGCATTGGACTTTAAAGGTAGTTGGTGCAAATTTCTGTGCTTAGCTGAGTTTGCCTACAACAATAGCTATCAGGCCACCATCAGGATGGCACCTTATGAGGCATTGTATGGCAGGAAATGCAGATCACCCATATGTTGGCAAGAAGCGGGTGAGAAGAAAGAGATGGAGTCAGGACTAGGCAGCCAGACTGAGCTTATAGATGAGACCGCTCAGGCTATCCAGACGATCCGCCAGAGGATTGAGACTGCCCAGAGTAGACAGAAAAGTTATGCTGACACACGCCGTAGGCCACTTGAATTCCAAGTTGGAGATTCAGTTTTCTCAAGGTCGCTCCCATGTAGGGAGTGGTGAGATTTGGCAAGAAGGGCAAGCTAAGTCCTCGCTACATAGGACCCTACAAGATCATAAAGAGGGTTGGTAAGGTAGCATATGAGTTGGACCTACCAGAGGATATGTCAGCTATCCACAGTACCTTTCATGTCTCTATGCTGAAGAAGTGTATTCACGACCCTAGCCAAGTGATTCAGCCTCAGTCAGTACAGATCCAAGAAGATCTTAGTTATGAGAGCAGACCGACACAGATAGTAGACAAAGCAGTTAAGAGATTAAGAAACAAAGAAGTGCCACTAATGAAGGTTATCTGGCAGAATCAAAAGCATGAAGAGGCTACTTGGGAAGGTGAGGACAGCATGAGAGAGAGATATCCAGAATTATTCTAAGTTCGAGGACGAACTTTTTTATAAGGTATGGGGGATTGTAACGCCCCAAAATTCCCATTTTTAGTTCTTAAAGTCCTTAGAATTATTTAAAAATAGTTTAAAAATATTCTAGATATTTTTAGGAATTTTTAGAATATTTTTATGGAATTTTTCGAATCCGTTTGGTATTTTAAAAAAAAAAGAGAAAGAAAATAAAAAGGAAAAACCACTTAAGGGCAGCCGGAGTTCGAACCCGCGACCAGCACGAAACCAGAAACGCGCGCGACCAGCTAGGCTAGGGTATCAAGCACAACAAAGGAAGGAGAGACCTATATTTAAGGTGTAGTTAGGTTAATCCGCCCCATAAGTATAAATAGGTAATTAAAGAGAGAAGTTTTATTTTCTCTCCTCTCCAAACCCTCACGCCGACCCCTCCTCTTCTGGGCGAAACTACACCAAGCTCTAGGGGTCCGATCAAGGCTCTTCTCCAAGAGATCTTCTAATATTTGGAATCCCCGCGACGAGAGGAACGCGTAGGTGCGAAGAATACTCCGAGATCTCAAGTTTCTTCCGAGTCCTAGACGTCAATCTTGGTTGTAAGTCCAAGATATCAATGTAAGTACTGCTCACCTGCAGTAAGAGGCGGTTTTTCCGCAAGAATTTCCCTTAAAAGTTTTTAAAAGAGATATTTACTTCTTGTTAAGATTTTTGCATGTGATCTTAGTTCATTATATGCTTATATATTTTATTGAGTGCCCTATATGAGGTTAGGGTCCAAGAAAAGCTATGAGAAAAGAAAAGAGAAGATAAAGATAAGAAAAGAAAAGGCCAAGGCCTTAAGAAATCCCCAAAAGTCAAGACTTAGGGATTTTAGCACGCAAGGTGCTCGAGAAAATGCCAAGGCATTTACAGAGAAGAAAAGAAAAGGCCAAGGCCTTAAGAAATCTCCAAAAGTCAAGACTTAGGGATTTTAGCACGAAAGGTGCTCGAGAAAATGCCAAGGCATTTACAGATAAGAAAGAAAAGAAAGAAAAGCTAGTTTATTTTCTAAGGCCAGTACCCGGCGTCCAAGGGCGACGTTAAAGAAATCCAGGTGTCCAATTCCAAGGTCTTGGCCCTGGTAGACCAAGGTCTGCTCTATTAGGATTGGTGGCTCGCTACCCCAACCTTTTAGGGAACGCGCATGAGATGGTACTTACGTCTTCAGTGGATCCAAGTGATTATTATTTTCAAGTATATGCTTTAGCAAAGTTTCTAAAGTTTAAAGAGTTTTTAAAAAAAAAAGTTAAAGAATATCTAAAGTTTCAAGTTGATCCAAGAAAAGTAAATTGAGATTTATTATTGCTTGAGTATGCATGTTTTGAGTTATACATGTTTTTAGTTTTCTTTCAAGCATATAAGTATCTCACATGATTTCCATATTGATCTAGAAGCATGTTTCCACTTTTCGAGATTTTGTGAGCTAGATAGTACTTACTAAGCTTTTTGCTTACTAGTTGCATTTCCTCTTACTGCAGATAAAGGTAAAGGCAAGCAATTCTGAGAGAAGGCGACGAGGCGATGCTGAGTAAAGTGTGTGTGGTGGCTGATTTTGGAGAGATCTTTGAGACGAGACAATTTAGTTATTTGAATTACAATATAGTTTATTCAAATTTCAAGTTCTTGCTTTATGGAGTTTAGCGAACATTTAAGCTTTGGATAGTTTTACATGCTCAATTTCTTAGAGTAAAGATTTCATGTCATTTCATTTAGCATACATATCCTTATGATTGCATTGGATGAGTAGAAGTGTGAGTAGTTGGAAATATTGATACTTTGTTAGAGAAATAGATGCATGTGCCAAGATAGTATCAATTTCTCTTTGAATCAAGTTTTTATTGCTTAAATATATTTAGAAAAGTTGCATTCATATTTCATAATGCTATAGCAAGGATATAGAACATGTATTTGGTGTTATGTATGCATAGGAGTCAAGATTGGTACAAACTCTAATGTTAAAGTTCATATAAACTTGAATAGCTTATTTTCTTCCGCAAAAGTCCTAATTTCAAGTTTATGGATTCATTTTGACTGGCTAAATTGTTTAGAAAACTGACATAGAGTATAGAAATGGTGTCATAATGTTATATGGCTCGAAACTATATGATTGGTGGGCTTATGAAGCAAGTGCCGAAATCTGAAAATTCTGTTTTCAGGCTTATCAGTCGACTGATACAGTATCAGTCGACTGATACCCGAAAGTTGAGTTGGGCGAGGCAAGTTTCAATAAGTTTCATCTTACGAGTTTTTGAGAAAGAAAGTGTGACATGGTATCATGCACGACTACTTAAGTTAGAATATCATTCTTAGATGAATTTAAAAGAAAAAAAAAAGATTTCCGCATTTTTCTTTAGTCGTGCATTAGAGTCGAGAAGTAGACAAAAGTAACGATCCGTCTAAGGCAGAGAAGGCGGGTCGCTACATGTGTTGATGGCTTGACTGGCGTCAGGGGTGACACATGTCATTGCACCATGTGCATACATATATCCTTTATGTATTTTCTTGTGATTGTTGCATTTATATGAGTTATGGTTGTTGCACATGATTGACATGCATGTATATCTTGGCTTTGTTGTTATTGCATCGTTTTACACCTGTTTAGTTCTTATTCGGTGTTATACCAGATCGTATTTTATTGGTTATGCATGATTAGGTAAATTCTATAATTCTTATGGACTGTACACTGTTGATTTTTCTACCCTGTTTATCCTTATTATGCCATGCTTATTTGTCTACTCATATACCCGCAGAGTCCGCCCGGACTCACCACCCCTGCTTTCCCTTTTTTGTTTCAGATAGCAGGTAGGTGTATCTCTTGGAGCCAGGAGAGGATCCAGTTGCCAGTCCCCAGTGTCGAGTTGAGTTAATCTTTCGTATTTGGTTTAGTTTTTTGTTTCAGTACTTGGAGTTGCATTTTATTCGTTATTGGGTTTTGTCGATATCAGAGACTTTTGTGTTCTCTTTGGGATTGTTGTTCTTTTCTGTTTAAGGTGGCTGAGCCACCCATTATCTTTTGTTCTAAAAATAAACTGCGTGGTTGTGTTTACTTCTCTATATGTGATGCTAGCCGCATGCGGCTAAGCTTTTATGGTGAGATATATGTATAATTGCCCCATATTGTCCGCCGTATAGGGGAGATGCTGCCCGATTTTCGAGGAAGCATGTGCCTCTGGGAGCGTGACAATTTTTGGTATCAGAGCCAAGTTTTGCGAGTTACTTTGGGTATCTGTGGATTTTACGATGTTGTTTTTGGTGGATTATTAAAGCGTCAGTTTGTCGAGTTTTTCCGATGTTTTGGTGTCTGTGGGTTTACGGAGTTGTTTTACGAGGTCTATCTATATTTTATGGATTTATTTTCGGGAGTCATTTTCTGGTTATGGTTGTGTTGGGACTTGACGGCAACGGACTTCTCCAGGCGACAAGTAAGTGAATTGATTAGGTATATCTTTCATAATTATGCTATCCGTTGTATACAATACATTGATTATGGTTGTATAGACACATGTTGGCTTAGTTGAATAGCAAACTATTACTTATACTCGACTGCTAAGTATTCTTTAGGCTTGAATTAGACTGGTAGACTACAAGTACATGATAGTCTGTCTCCCTATTGGTAGTTTAGCATATTGTCATATCGTGTAAATAGCTAAACATAGTATCCTTTGATACAGGGCTTTGATTCGTACTTGTTCAGTTGATCGTGAAAGGTCCTCATTTACGGAATTCTTCAATAAAAAGGCGCTTTTTTATTGTAACGACACGGTCTTTCAACCCCTTTGGCGGTCAAATCAACATTTGGTGGCCTAACAACCTGGCCTCTCGGGCCCAACAACCTGGCGGTCAAATCAACATTTGGCGGCTCAACTATGTCGTCGACCAACAACCGATGTCGACGACAAACAACCGTGTCATTACTCACTAGGTCTTTCCACCCCTGGCCAGTGGATTTTTGCCTTCCTCAGGATTCGAACTCTAGACCTCCAGGATAAGTACTAGAGTTTATGAATCCTGATACCAATTGAGCTGTAGTTTGAATCCTGAGGAAGGCAAAAATCCACTGGCCAGGGGTGGAAAGACCTAGTGAGTAACGACACGGTTGTTGGTCGACGACATAGTTGGGCCGCCAAATGTTGATTTGGCCGCCAGGTTGTTGGGCCCGAGAGGATAGGTTGTTAGGCCGCCAAATGTTGATTTGGCCGCTAAAGGGGTTGAAAGACCGTGTTGTTACATCAATATACATTAATTAAATCCTATTTATTTTTCGAATTGAATAACCCTTTTTATCAATTTGGGAGATCGTAGAAACATCTCCAAATAGGTTGATATCCAACCATAGATAAGAACAACCATGGCTAGAGTCCATCAAGTTATTCTTAGCTATGAAGTTAGGTAATTATACCGATTACATATTACACATATGTAACTATCACATTATGCTATCAACTAATTGAATGTTTACATATATCATTGGGTTGTTAACTCATTAACAAGTATGCAACAATATACATAGCACCTAACTGCACCTCTCTTTACATCGACCTTGGCTGTGTCACAACAAATCGATGCTCCAAGCTTAAGGCTGACCCATTAATCAAGAAATAGTTTTTAATATGGTTGGAGCTCATTCAACCGTTTAGTCAGTCTTGGATGTGTCCAACAACCAAAACCAAGGATTGACCTTTGACTCCAACTATATTAATCATAAACTAATTCCATGATTTGAACATGTTGAGGTTCAAGCCGGGCATGGATTTATCCATCAACCCAAACGAGAAACAAAACTCTGGTTCTAACCATATTAATGGAAGGTATTGGCCTTAATATTTTGTAAGGGGTTTTGGGTCTCATCCTTTTCCCTTTAAGCACATTCATGACATATAATTATGTCATGTTCTAACGATTTCCTTAATAAAGTATGTATGTGACTTAATTTATCAAGTCTCATTAATTGAATTAGGAACTGGATTTACTAATTCTAATTTCATACTTTATTCAAGGAATTGTTTTGGGAAACAATTTCCTAAATTGTCATAATCAATTTCAGAAATAATATGTTTAAGACTTTGATTTCTCTAAATCAACTCTTATTAAATTAAGAGACAGATTGCCTTAATTCAACCACATATTATTTTCATGAAAATCTTATTTAAGGAAATAAACTCTATAGGAAATAATTTTTCTTAATTAATTTTGGAGACAACAATATGTAAGAGCATCACCTCATAAATCAAATAAGGAAATTATCGTTTGAGAATCACGTCAAAAAATTTTCAAGATTTGATCACATATTTTATTTATGGATAATTAATTACAACAAATTATTTACTTTGGGTGGCTCCCCGAGGCACTCCCCAAAGAAAAGAAATTTGTTATAAATCTAATTTGGCTGATACCAAAATAGGATCGTTCTTCAATCAGAAAAGAAAACCCGAGCAGCGCTCAGAGATTTTATTTCTTGAAGAAAGCAAGCACACAAGTACAAACTTCTGAGGGAATGAGTGTCTTGGATGTTCTCAAGGCATGCTCAAACCCCTTAACATCCTGGCCTTTTATAGATGAAAAGGTTGCATATGAATTGAGGCAGGTGTAGTTTCTGATAACCCCATCGTCCCTCAATTATTTGCCCTTTAGCATCTAATCAGGCTTTACAGCGCAAATGGAAAGATTCTGAAAGGACCGCTGTCGGTTTTATCCTTCCAGCTAAGGGTCTTTACAGCACACTACTTTAATAATAGAGCTACTTTACAGCACACTACAACACATAACTTTAATAATACACTACTTTAGCATCTTCTCTTTACAGCTGTCTTTTGGGCTCATCACGCTTTACGGGGGCACCCTTTTGATTTCTTGTCCTATTCGTTGTACACGCAAAACCTCTTGGAATAGATCCCGTCTACTTTCACGAACCTCCGCAAGGTGCTTGTGGTAGTAATTTTCAATTATTCCATGCTGATTCTGATAGCGCTTAGTGTTGAAATCATATTCTTTTATCTGCATGATTAACTCTAGCTCCCGAAGCTTTTCTAGCACATTGCTTATAGCTTCCTCCTCAATCCTTGCCATCTGGTTTCTTTTATCATGGTCCTCTTGCAAGAATATTGTGATAAGGTCTGACTAATTCAGTCTTCATACCTTGTTAGCAAAGGGAATCTGTTAGAACTTGAGGCTTCCTCCGTTGCATCAGTAATAATTTGATCAGAAGAATCACTAAGGGTAGCCAGTGTTTCTGGTTCTTCTATCAGCCTTGAAAGTGTATCAGCAAGAATATTGAGTTTGCCGTCTATATGCTCAAAATTTACTCGCACTCCGGTGCCTGTTATATAGTCAGTAAATGCGAGCCACCTCACCCTTGAAGGCTTGTTTCTTGCAGTCTTGTTATGGAAGCTAATGATAGCCTGGCAATCCATCCTCAAAGTTATTTCCTTCTTATCCATGTAGTGAATTTTCAATGTTGTCATTGTTTCCATGGCTGCATAAATCTCTGCATCAATTACTGACTTGACAGTTGGAAACTTTCCATGTGCATATGCACATATTCGTTCCATGCTCTTTGGATCATATTTGGTGGGCTTCCATTTGCAAATACCGCCCCAACCAAGCATACTTCCATCTGTTTCCAAAACTATGTAAGCATTTTCAGGAGGTATCTCCAGATCTGGTAATTGATTAACTTGGGCTTTTATCTCCTTAACAAGAGCCCAATCCGAATTCTTCATCCTCTTATCCCCATGCGGTGAAGTCTTCTCATAAAGGGGTCCAAGTTTGGAACTTAGGTTCGGAATATATGTTCGTGCGTAGTTTAGAATACCTAACCATGATCTAAGCCCCTTTTTCTCCCTTAACTGATCATCTTTAAACTCAGTTATCTTTTTGATAATATGAGGTTGTAATTTCAATTTACCCTCACCAATTTCTGCACCAAGAAATTCAATCTTTGGAATCCCAATCTTGCATTTAGTTGGGGAAAGTACCAGACCATGCTTTTCGCAGATGCCAAGCATTATTTCCAAATGCTTAATATGCTCACGTTCTGTATTGGAAAATACCAAAATGTCATCAATATAAACAGAAATGAAATCCTCCGTACCTTGGAAACATTGATCCATTTTTCGTTGGAAGATTGCTGGTGCATTCTTTAGGCCGAATGACATTGCAAGCCATTCAAATAGCCCTGATGGACATATGAAAGCCGTCCATTCAATTGATGATGGATCCATAGCGATCTGATGAAATCCAGATTTCAGATCAAACTTGGAATATATTTTTGAATTTCCCACTTTCTTTAATATAGTATTAATCCCCGGAAGACTATATTGGTCTTTGTAAGTGTTGTCGTTGAGCGTCTTATAATTGAAAACCATACGCTCCTTGCCTTTAGTCTCTTTTCCTGTAGTGGGATCAACAGAGGTTCCCGATTGAACTATCATTGCCATTGTTCTGTGTCGGCTTTTGCTGGGTCGTATCACTTTGAGCTTAAGGAGTGCATCAACATGTCTCTTGAAGGTCTTCTTTTAATGCCGGCGAAACATTTGTAAGCGGCTTGTCTTGAATAGTGATGTCAGGATTCATAATTTCTATCTTGCATAGAATTCCATTCTTAGCCCAATGTTGAAGGGGGTTTTCCCCTATATATCCTTGCTCTTTCAATCTGTTAAATAAAGAGCTGTGTTTATTCAGAATATTTTGGTTAGAGATAGTACCCGCAAAATAAACCTCCTCCTGAAGTTGAATATACTCCATTTCTTCAAGTTCAAGTTCTTCGATTGCAGCTGCAGTATTCTGATTTGTGGCAATTGTAGTGATATTTTTGTAGAAAGTAACAGTGTTACCTTCTATCCTTACTCCTCCTTGCATACTACGTATGAAGTTGCACCCTAGTACCATCTGTACTCCTTTTCCCAGCGTCATGTCAAAGGCATATGTGAAGGGAATTCTGAATTTGTTTTCCCCAATTACCATTTGCCCCATTTTTAATTTCATCTTGGCTTCCTGCTGAGAGTTCACCCCATTAATCAATATAGTATAAGCATTGGGTTCAACATCCTTACTTGGAATTGATCTCATATCTATGCAGCAAGATGTTGCTCCTGTGTCTAATATGACATTGACGCTAAAAGGTTGTATATCTGGTATCTCCAAGCTTACTTTAATATTATAAAGACGATTAGGTGAATTTCTCTGAGATACCTGACCTTCTGTGATTTTAGAGACCAATTGTTCTGCTAGATAGGATACCTGCTCCTTTCCTTTATGAAAATCTTCCAGCGAAAGCTGCTGCAAATCTTCAATTAATTCCTCAGATAATCTTTCTTCAGCCTTCTCATTTCTTTTAAGGATTCTGGATAACTCTTCCTTTAACCTCTGATTTTCATTCAACAGATATTGAGTATAATTAATTAATTCTGAAATCAAACCTCTATCATCATACTGCACAGCTGGCGGTGGTAATGGCTTCAGAGCTATTTCCAAATAGCTTCCTGCACATAAAGTGCATGTTGTTAATTTGCACTTTGGACAATGGCCTCTTGATCTTTGATTTGTAATTCTTTTGCAGAAAACACATTTGATAAATTGGGAATTTATCTCCTGATTCAGCTGCCATTCATGTTCACATAAATATTGTTCTTCTGGTATGTCCACCTGAACCTGCCATCCTTGGGTTTCCCCTATTAGCACAAATAATGTTTCAGGTAAAGAACTTGTTACCAGGCTACAATAATGTTCTGTATCATGTTCACCCTGTGAGATACTGCAAATTGCATCACTGTCCGTTTCCTCTGGATCTATTGATACGACGTCAAATTCTTCAGGCAGGTCGAGTTCGCTAAGCATTGCGACTCGCTCCTTATTCCCAACTTTATTCCTGCACTCACGTGCAAAATGACCTTCTTCACCACAAATAAAACATTTGCATTTATGTACCTTAGCTCTATCATTCTGGTACTTTTTCTTGATGACCCTTACATGAGATTTATGAGGCTTCCCTTTGTAGGACTTTGCCTTTCTTAAGCCATATCTCCTTGTGGGTTTTTGGTAGTGGTATGGTAGAGGAATCTTGGAACAGAATTGAAGATCTTTTAATCTTCTTTGCAATGACGCTTGTTTGCACATTTCCATCAACTCTTGGTAAGCATTATGTATTCGAGGTAGAACGCCAATTGTGTTTCCCCTATGCTTCTCCTGGAATTTCTTCTCAAGGTAGCTGCCAATGAGAGGTGGCATCTTTCTGTAGAACTTGCTGGAAAGTTCCTCATTTACGAACATTCTCCCCGTTTTGGCTGCTAAAACTTTATATTCATTCATATATGAAATTAAATCTTTGGTATCGTGACATACCAGTCTTTCCAGGTCTAAGTAAGCTTGATTTTGTTCCACAGTTGATCCTGAAGCTGGATCCTCCAGAGTAATTATCCTTCGGATTTGTGTTAGTATATTTGGGTTTCATCAGCCATCCCGACTAACTTATCATATTGTTCTGGAAACATCATTCTCCATTGGATAAAAGTCTTTTTCTTTATTTCTCCCAAAAGGTTCTCAACATATTGTACTTTGGTCCTGTTGTCACTCCATATTTTTGAGTCCACCACATTGGTAGTAATTGACTCCCACCTAGAAATAACATCATGATATAGACCAATATTATCTGGGAGAACTAGTATGGCACCTGTTTGTTGCTGTGCTGATGGTAGGGTCCATGTCTCATTGGAATACATCTTCTGTATATTTCCAATTTTTGCACCGTAATATCCCGGGTCATTGTATACATTGGGTTCTTCCTTTTTGATAGTTGCAGGTGCATACTGAGGGGGTCCCATGGTGGAGTCTGGCGGTGGATTGTACTCGGATATAGCCGATGTGGAGGCTAACAAACTTTCTGTGGGTCTTTGCTCTGGATAGTCCATCTCAATCTCATTAATTGTAGCCACATATTCTTCTTGAAGCTCTTCTGTATTGAGGTCAAGACTAGTATCAACAGAATAAAATTCAGTTAGAGAAGAGGATGACTCATCTGATACTTCATCGTCCCATGAGGGATTTTTTGGCTTGTAGGTGTAATAATAGTCTGGCTTCTGTGGTATAGCATATGACACATAATAATCATATTTGCCACTTGGTTCGCCTAATGTATCCCATCGGGGGTCTGCTGTAGACACATTTTGAAAATAATTATCAGGAAATGAGTTTAAATGAGCAATCCCATCACCTTCCGCGAATGGATTGATCCATTCATCATCAGTGAGCACGTATGGACTTAGTTCGTGAAGTTTCCCGACAACCTAAGCTTGTCGAGGAAGAGGCGCTTAAGCTCACTGAGGAGTTAAAGAAAAGCGTTCGAAAAATTGAGTGCTTAATTGAGGAAGTTAAAACTCTTATTGGTGGCGGATGAGCTTAGAAGAGCAGAGAGAAAATATTGACTACAAAAGGGCCTTAAAAACAACTGAGACAATCGAAACACCGGCTGTTGGATTTACATCTACTATTGAGCTCAAAACTAGCTTTGATCTCCTAAAAGCTATTGTTAAACAAAATAATACTTTGATCTCTTTGGTTATTAACCTAACTGAGCAGGTTCAAGAACTCCAAGGTCTTGTAAAGAAAGTTCCTACTCCTACAAGGATTCCAACAACTTCATCTAAGGAACTTGAAGATTCTATAGCAGATCTAACAAAAAGAATTGGAGGATTAAATTTGGGAAGTGATCCTGTTGTCCCAAAGAAGAAAGGCTCTATATACGTTTTTAAAGATCCAGCAAAGATTCTAGAAAGTAAAAAACGAAAATTAGTACTTCATCAAGAACGAGCCCTCCTACAAGACCACCAGCGGTGCTAGCAACAACAACAACTGTACCCAACTCAGAAGACCAAATTCGAGACTACCGGCAAAATCAACGAAGAATATATAATTTGCAGCGAAGATTGATGCCAAGTCAAAGAAGGTTTAGAAGGACCATTGAGACACAATTAAGTCCTGAAGCTCAGCTGGAGATCTCTAGATCACAAAGAGCAGGTATGGTTCCGGCTGAAGTTCTTTATTCAACAGGTTATAGACCAACTCAACATAGGGTCTATCAGCACTACTCAGAGGAGGATATCCTCTGCGTAGAAAATAACCAAGTGGATCTACCACTTGTCACTGAGCAAAGCCAACAAGCCCTAAGAGAGGCTGGTTTTCAACATATTCACATCAGGCTTATTATGGTAAGACTTTATGCTCTCCATAGACGTGATACAGGTGTTATGGCTCTGGCAGTCCTAAGGGACACAAGATGGAGAGATGATAGATCCATTATAGCAACAATGGAAATGGATCTTACAAGGGGGACTCAGATGGTCTATGTCATTCCTGATATAATGATGAGCCTAGAAGACTTTGCTAATCATATAGAGATATCATTCCAAACACATGGTTACAATGAATGGCAAGGCGGTGCAAGCAACCTTCTCCTCACTCGAATGATGATAGGAAGGTTGACTAACACGAGTTTTACTAACTTTGCTTATAATGTACAAAATATTGCAGACTATTTAACAAGCAGAGGGGTACATGCTCTACCTGGTACCCGCTTTACTACTGAGCAACTACAACAGCAAAGATGGATACTAAGGCCATCATTAAGAAGAAATCCAGTTGTCCCTACTCAGGAAAATACCAGAGCATTATTGGACGGAAGTATTAGTTTGCAGTTTGAAGGATATACTCCAGTAGCCGAACAACCAGCAAACCAGTATGAACATATGGATTCACCAGAACAAGAGATTTTGGCTTTTCTAGAAGATGAAGAGGTAGTTCCATTATTGCAAGTCAAAAGACTCCATTTAGATGCTATATTACCACAGCGGCAAAGTATGGGAGCAGCAGGGTATGATTTAATGGTTATTGATAACTATGAAATAAGCCCTGGGGACAGGGCCTTGCTTTCCACAGGAATTGCGATACAAATTCCAG
>JAGFNQ010010321.1:0-43391 GCA_024364735.1 Boesenbergia rotunda | reverse complement strand
AAGTACACGAATGTATAGAGAAGATGTTGCCATTGTATCATGCATGACTATTAAAGTTAGAATATCATTCTTAGATAGATTTAAATACAAAAAAAAAAGTTCCGCATTTTTAGTCGTGCATTAGAGTCAAGAAGTAGACAAGTAACGGTCCGTCTAAGGTAGAGAAGGCGGGTCGCTACAGTTGGTATCAGAGCAGTTCCCATTCTCCAGCATCACACACACATCAGCATCAACCTTGCCGTCTTCAAGTAAGAAAGTTTTAAGTTTCAGTTTTTCTATTGCTCCTTTATTTAATTGCAGTATAGAGAAATGCTTAAGTACTTACTCATATGTGCATAGAACAAGGAAGCATGTTTAATACCTTAGTATCACGGAATCATGTTTAATCCCTAGAATGGATATTAGGTTACTAAGTAAGAAGACAAGTTTATACCTAGAGATGTAGTAGTGATTTCTTGTTCCCTTATGCATTATTAGATGGCAAGAAGAGGCCGAGCTCCTAATGCAGGGAACAGAATTCCAGTTCAAGATAACAATGAGCCTGGCACAGAACAGTCAAACCTGATGGCAGTCATTGCTCAAATGCAAGCTCAGATTTCAGAGCAACAGAAGACCATCGCCACACTGATGGCAAATCAGCACCCAGTGCCCCCTACACCACCCACAGCAGGAGTGGAAACTCCAGTGGTGGCTGAAGTTCCCCCAGTCACACAGGAGACCCCGGCCGTGAACCGAAGACAAGAAGCATACATCGTCCAGTGGCAGAGGCTGAAACCTGAAAGCTTCTCAGGCACGACTGAGCCCTGGGATGCCCAGGCTTGGTTCAAGACTTTAGACAGCACAATGGAGCTTCTTGACTGGCTAGAAGTCGAGAAGGTCAAATGTGCCTCCTTCTGCCTAACTGGAGATGCTCGTATGTGGTGGGAGCGGGTCAAGAGTAAGAGGATAGTCAACCAGATGAGCTGGATAGATTTCGAGCAAGAGTTCTATGAGGAGTTCTTCCACATGCGGGTTCCAACAAGCACTACGAGGACTTCATGGAGTTCAGACAAGGTAACCTAACCAGTGGGAGAAGCAGTCGCGAAGTTCAACAGGCTAGCTCGCCTCTGCCCAGAGCTAGTCAGCACAGAGAAGGAGCGAGTCCAGACTAATGCTCCGCATGCTGAACCCTGAAATAGCACTCAACGTGAACAGCGGGATGCACCGACCCCAGACCAGCGAGGAGTTGGTCAGTCAGTGCTCTAATCTCAGAGCACTATCTGAATAGCATCAAGGCACAACAAACACAGCAGAAGCCAGTCCTGATTGAGAACAAGACAACAGGAGGCCAGAAGCCTCAGCCAAATAACCAGAACTGGAGGAACAAGAACCACAAAAGGAAGCAGTGGCCTGGCAGCCAAAAGGAAACCCAGAGAACAAGCAAGCTAGGTATCCACCTTGTCCTAAGTGTGGGAGGACCCATCCAGGAGCATGCCTTTTGGGTGTAACTGGGATGCTACTCATGTGGACAAGAGGGACACAGATCCAAAGACTGCCCAAACAAGTTTAAGGTACTTCCCCAGCAGTCCGTATACAGTATAGAGGCAAGCCTCAGTTACATTACATGCCTACTATACTGGAGGGACCTCAGATCAGTCAGGGAGGGTTGGAAGCAGCACCAGTTTCAACCAATGCCAGAGTCTTTTTCCCTCACGAAGGAAGAAGCTGCCAGCGCCTCCACGGTCGTAACAGGTCAAATAATTATTTTTCAGCATTTAAGCATACTACACTGTTTGACACTGGGGGCGACCCATTCTTTCGTAATCAGTACCTTTTTGCTAGTAAGTTACAGGTGCCTGCAGAGAGTTGGGAGTCCAGATTCCTGACAACTCTCCCTTCAGGGGAAATCATGGAATCCACCCAGCGGCTCCGGGCTGTGTCAACCAAGATTTCAGACCGAGAGCTATATGTCGATCTAATAGTCCTTGCGATGCAAGACTTCGACGCCATACTGGGCATAGATTTCCTCAGTAAGTACTGCGCTTCAGTGGACTGTCGACGGAGGAAGGTGGTTTTCAGTCCAGAAGGAGAACTACCGTTCGAATTTCAAGGAGCCCCAAGGAGGAAGACTCAGAAATTCCTCTCAGCCTTGGCAGCCCACCAGATGCTAGAACAAGGGTGTGCTGGTTTTCTTGCATGCATAGTGGGCATAGAAGCAAAGGAAGAGCGCAAGCAGGAGGATGTACGGGTAGTCTGTGAGTATCCAGAAGTATTCCCAGAAGAACTACCTGGACTACCTCCCAACAGAGAAGTGGAATTCGAGATCGAGCTAGTACCGGGTACCGGTCCGGTCTCGAAGGCCCCATATCATATGTCTCCAGCAGAGTTGAAGGAATTACAAGAGCAACTCCAGGAGCTACTAGACAAGGGCTTCATTCGCCCGAGTCATTCACCCTGGGGAGCTCCTGTACTTTTCGTCAAGAAGAAGGATGGGTCTATGCGTCTGTGCATAGACTACAGAGCTCTAAACAAGGTAACTATCAAGAACAAGTACCCCTTCCTAGAATAGATGATTTATTTGATCAACTCAAAGGGGCTACAGTGTTCTCGAAGATAGATTGCGTTCTGGGTATCATCAGCTAAAGGTTAAAGAAAGTGACATCCCCAGGACGGCCTTCAGGACAAGATACGGCCACTACGAATTTGTAGTGATGCCTTTTGGAGTAACCAATGCTCCAGCAGTCTTCATGGAGCTGATGAACCACATCTTCAGGGAGTATCTCGATAAATTCGTCATTGTATTTATTGATGATATTCTCATATACTCACAGACTCCAGAGGACCATGCTACACACTTGAGGATAGTGCTGCAGATCCTTCAGCAGGAGAAGCTCTATGCAAAATTCTCAAAGTGTGAGTTTTGGCTAGATCAGGTGACCTTCCTAGGTCACATTGTATCCAAAGAAGGCATTCAAGTTAATCCAGCCAAGATAGAAGCAGTCAGCAACTGGTGTAGACCCAAGAATGCCAGTGAAATCAGAAGCTTCTTAGGCCTGGCAGGATATTACAGAAAATTTGTGGAGGACTTTTCTAGAATAGCCTCTCCTCTCACAGCCCTGACCAGAAAGAATCAGAAGTTTGAGTGGTCTGATAAATGCGAGCACAGCTTCCTAGAACTGAAGAAAAGATTGACTAGTGCTCCCATCCTGACTGTTCCTGAGAGTGACAAGGCCTTTGACATCTACAGTGATGCATCCAAGATGGGCCTTGGAGCTGTCCTCATGCAAGACGGTAAAGTAATAGCATATGCCTCCAGACAACTCAAGGACTATGAGAAGAATTACCCTACTCATGACCTTGAGCTAGCAGCTGTGGTTTTTGCACTAAAGCTCTGGAGACACTACCTGTATGGAGTGCAGTGCAGAATCTTCATAGACCATCAGAGTTTGAAGTACTTCTTCACTCAGAAGGATCTGAATATGAGGCAGCGTAGGTGGCTAGAGTTGGTCAAAGATTATGACTGTGAAATCCTCTACCACCCAGGTAAAGCTAATAAAGTGGCAGATGCACTGAGCAGAAAATCCTGTGCAGCACTGATGTCCCTATCATCACTGTCTATACCACTTCAGAAAGAAATAAAGGATTTTGGAGTCGAGGTAATAATTGGGCGACTTTCTGCATTGACTCTAGAGTCAACCCTGCTTGTAGATATACAAAGAAAGCAAAGTCAAGACCCAGAGATCCAGAAGATCAAGCAGGAGATCCAAGAGGCAGAAAATTCAGAGTTTCGAGTATCAGATAGTGGCATCCTCTATCTTGGAGACCGCCTTTGCATCCCCAATGATGTGGAACTAAGAAAGAATATTTTAGAAGAAGCCCACAGTACCCCGTACTCTATGCATCCTGGTTCCACCAAGATGTACCAAGATTTAAAGCAAAGGTTCTGGTGGTCTGGACTCAAGCGAGACGTGGCCAGATATATCAGTACCTGCTTGACCTGCCAGAGAGTCAAAGCAGAGCACCAGAGACCAGGAGGAGTTCTGCAGCCTCTTCCCATTCCAGAGTGGAAGTGGGAAGAGATATCCATGGATTTTATCACAGGTCTCCCAAGGACCACCCATGGACACGATGCAATATGGGTGATAGTGGACAGATTGACCAAGTCTGCCCACTTCCTAGCCATCAAGATATCGAATTCGGTAGAGCAGTTAGCACAGCTGTACGTGAAAGAAGTGATCAGGCTTCACGGAGTTCCGAAGTCGATCGTTTCTGACAGAGATGGGCGGTTCATCTCCCATTTTTGGAGGTGTGTTCAGGACGCCCTAGGCACCAGACTTCAGTTCAGCACAGCTTTCCATCCCCAGACAGATGGACAAACAGAGATAGTAAATCAGATTTTAGAAGACATGCTCAGGGCTTGTGTGTTGGACTTTAAAGGTAGTTGGTGCAAATTTCTGTGCTTAGCTGAGTTTGCCTACAACAATAGCTATCAGGCCACCATCAGGATGGCACCTTATGAGGCATTGTATGGCAGAAAATGCAGATCACCCATATGTTGGCAAGAAGCTGGTGAAAAGAAAGAGACGGAGTCAGAAATAGGCAGCCAGACTGAACTTGTAGATGAGACCACTCAGGCCATCCAAACGATCCGCCAGAGGATTGAGACTGCCCAGAATAGACAGAAAAGTTATGCTGACACACGCCGTAGGCCACTGGAATTCCAAGTTGGAGATTCAGTATTCCTCAAGGTCGCTCCTATGAAGGGAGTGATGAGATTTGGCAAAAAGGGCTAGCTAAGTCCTCGCTACATAGGACCCTACAAGATCATAAAGAGGGTTGGTAAGGCAGCATACGAGCTGGACTTACCAGAGGATATGTCAGCTATCCACAGTACATTTCATGTCTCTATGCTAAAGAAGTGTATTCACGATCCTAGCCAAGTGATTCAGCCTCAGTCAGTACAGATCCAAGAAGATCTTAGCTATGAGAGCAGACCGACACAGATAGTGGACAAAGCAGTTAAAAGATTAAGAAATAAAGAAGTGCCACTAGTGAAGGTCATCTGGCAGAATCAAAAGCATGAGGAAGCTACTTGGGAATGTGAAGACAGCATGAGAGAAAAATATCCAGAATTATTTTAAGTTCGAGGACGAACTTTTTATAAGGTATGGGAGATTGTAACGCCCCGAAATTTCCATATTGAAGTTCTTAAAGTCCTTAGAACTATTTAAAAATGTTTTAGAAATATTCTAGATATTTTTAGGAATTTTTAGAATATTTTTATGGAATTTTCCGAGTCCGTTTATTATTTTCATTAAAAGAAATAGAGTCTTCGGCAAAAAGTTGCCTGGACGAGTTTTGAACCCGAGACCTCCCATGGGACCAACGACTTAAGTTAGTCGGCTTAACCAGGAGCCCCAGCAGGGGTGTGCTGAAAGAAAATAGAGAGATATTAAGTTAAGTAGTAAGTTGAACCGAAATACCCCTTAGTATAAATAGAAGAACGTAAGTGATTCTTTTATTTTTGGTTCGGCAACTTCCTCTCCTCCTCACCATCCAGCGACCCCTCTTCCCCTCTCTTGGGAGAAACAACACCAAGACCTAGGACCTTCCTCCGGTGGCCGGCCAAGGCTCTCCTCCGAGAGATTTTCCGATATTCGGGATCCCCGCGACGAGAGGAACGCGTGAGCGCGAAGAAATCTCCGAGACTCCGAGTTTCTCAGGAACCTCCGACGCTGTTCTTGGTTGTAAGTCCAAGATATCGATGTAAGTACTGCTCACCTACAGTAAGAGGCGGTTTTCCGCAAGTTTTTCCCGTTAGAAAGTTAAAAATGCAAATTTCCGTTAGTTTATGATTTTGCATGTAATTCTAGTTTAATCCATGCTTGTATAAGTTTGATTATGTACCCTATATGAGGTTAGGGGCTAAGAAAAGTTATGAGAAAAGAAAAGAGAAGATAAAGATAAGAAAAGAAAAGGCCAAGGCCTTAAGAAATCCCCAAAAGTCAAGACTTAGGGATTTGGGCACACAAGGTGCTCGTTAAAATGCCAAGGCATTCAAGATAAGAAAATGTAAGTATTTTATTTTCTAAGGCCAGTACCCGGCGTCCAAGGGCGTCGTTAAAGAAATCCAGGTGTCCAATTCCAAGGTCTTGGCCCTGGTAGACCAAGGTCTGCTCTATTAGGATTGGTGGCTCGCTACTCCAACCTTTTAGGGAACGCGCATAAGATGGTACATACGTCTTAAGTGGATCCAAGTGAGTTATTATTTTCAAGTATATGCTTTAGCAAAATTTTTCTAAAGTTTCAGGAAGTTTTCTAAAAGTTAAAGAAAGATTTAAAGTTAAAGAATTGCTAAAGTTTCAAGTTAAGCCAAGAAAAAGTGAGTTAAGACTTATTAATGCTTGAGTATGCATGTTTTGAGTTATACATGTTTTAGTGTTTCTTTTAAGCATAAAAGTATCTCATGTGATTTCACATTATTTAAAAAGCATGCTTGCGCATTTCGAGATTTTGTGAGCTAGATAGTACTTGCTAAGCTTTATGCTTATTAGTTGCATTTCCTCTTGCTGCAGGTAAAGGTAAAGGCAAGCAATTCTGAAGAAAGGCGACGAGGCGGTGCTGAGTAACGTGTGTGTGGTGGCTGACCTTGGAGAGGTCCTTGGGACGAGATAAATAAAAGACTTAAAGTGCATTTATTACAGATTTTTAGTTTAAGTTAGATCACATAGAATTTATCCAAGTAATTGCGTTTTAGATATTTTGCATGTCTTAAAACCACGAATAAAGATTCCATGTTATTCTATTTAGTATACATATCCTTATGATTGCATTGGATGAGTATGAGCATGAGTAGTTTGAATATCGATACTTTGATGTAGCTATTTGATGCATGTGCCAAGATGTTGTTAGTCTCCTTTTGAATTAAGTTTTTATTGCTTTAAATATGCTTAGAAAAGTTGCATTCATATTCCATAATGCTTTGGTAATGTTATAGAACCTTGTGTGATGAGTTTAAATGTTTAGAATTTCTTGTAATGGGGTTGGAGACTCACCCCCCAGGCGTGCCAGTCGACCTGGCCAGGTTGACTGGGGCAGCTAGGTCGACTGGGCAGGGCAAGTTCCAATAAGTATTTTCCTTACGAATGGTAGAGAAAGGGAGTGTGCCATTGTATCATGCATGACTATTAAAGTTAGAATATCATTCTTAGATAGATTCAAATACAAAAAAAAAAGGTTCCGCATTTCTAGTCGTGCATTAGAGTCAAGAAGTAGACAAGTAACGGTCCGTCTAAGGTAGAGAAGGCGGGTCGCTACAATGTCTTTCGATTTGATGCAATTAGGTTAGGTTTCATTGATGCCCTATTTCTTGAATGCTTCTTTTATGTTGCTTTTCATTTTCTTGTAATTGTAATTTAGGTAAGATTAGATCTTCTTTACTCGCATTATTTTTCATTAATTAGGATTAGATTTCATACTTGCTTTGCTATTTCATTTCATAGTCATAGCACTCAAATCCAAACCCCCAGTTTAATATCCCAAAATCCAAAAGCAATAACATACGATCCTAAGATTTATTAACCTATCATTACATTCCTTGAGAGAGACTACTCGAGTTACTCTATGCTACATTAGTTTAGAGGAGTTCCACATTTTAAATGTATTTGAAACCGTAACACGACTAAAACGGTTATCAAATTTGGAGCCGTTGCCAGGGAATCGTAGTAGTGGTTAATAATTATACCCTTTGATTGTAACACCCCAAAATTCTCATTTTTAGTTCTTGAAGTCCTTAAAAATATTTTAAAATGGTTTAGAAATATTCTAGATATTTTTAGGAATTTTTAGAATATTTTTATGGAATTTTCCGAGTCCGTTTAGTATTTTAAAAAAAATGAAAAACATTAAACGGCAGCAGGGGGTTCGAACCCGCGACCACTGCAAGAGCAAGCACGCGCGTGACCGGCTGGGCTAGGGTATCAAGCACAACAAAAGGTGGAGAGAAATATATTTATAGAGTAGTTACGTTTTTTCATAAAGATAGTATAAATAGATGATTAAAGAGAGGAAATTGGATTTTTTTGGTTTTCTCTCTCTTCCTCACCCTAGCCGCGCGACGCACGGGAACTCTTCCCCTCTCTTGTGCGCACGCCAACACCAAGCACCACCATCTCCTCTCCTCCTCTAAGGGGGCGCCGGCCAAGAGGGAACCAAGAAGACGGAGCGTTTCGTCCGTCTCGACGAGAAGAACACGTAGGCGCGGACGGTTCGTAGAGATTTCAAGTTTCTCCCGAGCCCTAGACGTAAATTTTGGTTGTAAGTCCAAGATATCAATGTAAGTACTGCTCACCTGTGGTAAGAGGCAGTTTTTCCTCAAGTTCTTCCCGTTAGAAAGTTAAAAATGCGATTTTTCCATTAGATTGTGATTTATGCATGTAACCCTAGTTTAATTCATGCTTGTATGAGTTAATTAATTACCCTATATGAGTTTAGGGTCTAAGAAAGCTATAAGAAAAGAAAAGAAGATAAAGATAAGAAAAGAAAAGGCCAAGGCCTTAAGAAATCCCCAAAAGTCAAGACTTAGGGATTTGAGCACACAAGGTGCTCGTTAAAATGCCAAGGCATTTAAAGATAAGAAAGAAAAGAAAGAAAAGCTATTTTATTTTCTAAGGCCAGTATCCGGCGTCCAAGGGCGTCGTTAAAGAAATCCAGGTGTCCAATTCCAAGGTCTTGGCCCTGGTAGACCAAGGTCTGCTCTATTAGGATTGGTGGCTCGCTACCCCAACCTTTTAGGGAACGCGCATAAGATGGTACTTACGTCTTAAGTGGATCCAAGTGAGTTATTATTTTCAAGTATATGCTTTAGCAAAGTTTTCAAAAGTTTAAGAAAGTTTTCAAAAAGTTAAAGAATAGCTAAAGTTTCAGGTTGAGCCAAGAAAAGTAAGTTGAGATTTATTAATGCTTGAGTATGCATGTTTTGAGTTATATATGTTCTTAGTGTTTCTTTCAAGCATATAAGTATCTCATGTTATTTCACATTGGTTAAAAGCATGTTTGCACATTTTCGAGATTTTGTGAGCTAGATAGTACTTACTAAGCTTTATGCTTATTAGTTGCATTTCCTCTTACTGCAGATAAAGGTAAAGGCAAGCGATTCTGAAGGAAGGCGACGAGGCGGTGCTGAGCAAAGTGTGTGTGGTGGCTGACCTTGGAGAGGTCCTTGGGACAAGATGAATAAAAAGACTCAAAATACATTTGTTATAGAGTCTTATTTTATGTTATCTTATATAGAATTTATCCAAGTAATTGCGTTTTAGATATTTTGCATGTCTCAAGATCACAAGTAAAGATTCCATGTCATTTCATTTAGCATACATATCATTATGATTGCATTGGATGAGTAGAAGTGTGAGTAGTTTAGAATATTGATACTTTGTTGGAGTTATTGATGCATGTGTCAAGATAGTGCTAGTTTCCCTTTTGAATTAAGTTTTATTGCTCAATTATGCTTAGAAAAGTTGCATTCATAATCCATAATGCTTTAGTGATGTTATAGAACCTTGGGGAATGAATTTAAATGGTTAGAAGTTAAGTTTGGTACAAACTCTAGTATAAAAGTTTAAATAGATTTTCATGACGTGCTAAATCTCGTAAAAGTCCTAATTTCGAGTTTATGAAGTTGTTTTGATTGGCTAAAAGGTTTAGGAAACTAGTATAGAGTATAGAAATGGTGTTGTGGCTTTGTATGGTGTGAAACTATATGTTTGGTGGAGTTTTGAAACAAAGCTTCGAATCTGAAATTCAGGTTTTCAGACGTATCAGTCGACTGGTACAGTACCAGTCACCTGCCCTATCGAACAGTCGCTTCTGTTCGATGCACCAGGTAACTGCCAAAGGACAGTCACCTGGTACCAGTCGACTGCCATATAGCAGTCGACTGATACCCGTAAGCTAAGTTGGGCAAGGCAAGTTTCAATAAGTATTTTCTTACGAGATTTTGAGAAAGAAAGTGTGACATGGTACCATGCATGACTATTAAAGTTAGAATATCATCACTCCTAGATAGATTAAAAAGAAAAAAAAAGATTTCCGCATTCTTAGTCGTGCATTAGAGTCGAGAAGTAGACAAAAGTAACGATCCGTCTAAGGCAGAGAAGGCGGGACGTTACATTGATTCTATTCTAATTTGCTTTATCCTTTTGTACATGGGTGCTGCCATTTTGTTTGTTTTGTGACAGGACTGCAGGTTCAAAATGTCTTCAAATAAACAGTTGGACATCAAATTTTTGATGGAGTTAAAAGGTTTGTTTAAGCTGAAGGAGTGCCAACAAAGGACAAACGCATATCCATCTACTTACCAGCAGCCGTGTCAATAATTTCAACAGCAGAACCAAGAATTTCAGCAGTCCTACTCAGATTTTCAGCAAAGCCAACATTTCAATCAACCACCACAGCAATTTCAACCACTATTTTAGAATTTTCAGCAAGGGTACAATCCAAATTTTCAGGAAGATTTTCAACCATTTCAGCAGCCACAACAGCAGTTTCAGCAGAATTTCCAAGATTTCCAACAACCATTCAATTATGATCAACAAGGATGGCCACATTCACAGCAAATTTATCAGCCAGCATTCCAGACTTTTCAGCAAGATTTTCCATCTTCACAGCCCCAGAATTTTCAACCTTTCAACCAACACTTTTAGCAAGCAGATCAGCTATTTCAGAGTCACAATTTTCAGCAACCTCCACCAAGTTGTCAAATTGATTTTCAACAACTTCAGCAGCCCAATTATTCATTTGATCAGCCCCAACTATTTGATATTCAAAATTCACAGCCTACTCATGGTTTTCAGCAACCTTATACTACATTTCAAGAACCGGAGTTTCCACTCACTTTGGAGTCACTTCTCACTCAACTACAACAACATCAGGAGAGGAGTCTTCAGCAGTTGAGCACTCAGATTAGCGCTCAGTTTCAACGGCAATTTGAGAAGGATTTTCAGCAATGTAACGCTCCATTTCAGCAGTATCTGGAAGACTATGGACAGTTTTAAAGTAGGACTGATGCTTCCAGTCAGAACATAGAGCAACCAATTGGACAGATATCCTCCACCATTAGTCAGATGCAGACTGCAGGGACCAGGATCGATGTTCAGGGAGGATATTCTAGTTCAGATGAGGCAGAGGAGGTGTTAGCTACAGGGGAGGCTGAAGATTTGAAGACTATATCTGACTCATTTTTTGTTGCAAATGATTCTATAGGTGTAGGGAATTGCACAAAGCCCCAGAGACCACCTATATTTATTGAGATGCCTTCAGAGGATAGGTTTGAGAGTGTAGGGGATTGCACTGAGCCCCAGGGACCACCCATACCTACTGGGCAGTCATTATCTATAGAGGCAGTGCAGGAAATTGATAGTAAAGCTTGTGACAGTCTTGAATTTGATTTTGAAGCTCTACAGGACCCTTCTAGTTTTTTATTTTGTGATCCATCTAGTCTTTTATTTTGTGATGACATAGTTGATGTAGGTCCTAACTTTTCTAATATGGTTGTTGCAGATATTGTTGATGAAGCATGCGTTGTAGATGAATCCACAGGTGTAGGGGATTACACTGAGCCCCAGGGACCACCAACATTGCTTGATATATTAAAAGATTCAGAGAATAAGTCTGAAAGTGTAGGGACTTGGATGGTGGAAGCAAGAACCTAAGAATCACCTTTCTTAGTTGAATGTCTAACAGAACCTGAACTTGAAGTGGAGCATGTACCTGACCAGGAGGAGGTCATAGCTACATCCATTCTTGTAGAACCTCCAAGTATTCTTCAGCACGATCAGGTAAGTATTTCTCCTATTTCTTTGGAAAATTTCAGGGAGGTATCTAGAATTGAGTGTGAAGCATGTCTTGCCACATCCTTTGTAGAGACTGTTTGTGAAAAACTTGTAGAGGTACCTAGTGTTGATCTTATTGGTTGTGATAAATTTCTTGATGCATCTTTTATAGAAAATAATTGTGATAAATTGATAGAGGTACCGAAAATTGATTTCATTGGATGTGACGAATATCTTGATTCATTTTATGTAGAGGTTGTTCATATTTCATTCCTTTCTTACCCTGCATGTGTGCGGGAGATATTTTCTTGTCATGGTTTTGCAGGGCGTCGTAGGCTTCTAGAGCGGGTGCTACAACTAAATAGACTCCAACCTCTAGGAAGGATTTCCAAAAAGCATCAAGAGGGAGGAGTTGATCTTACCTTGACTTGTAGCACTTCACCTCTTAAGTGGATTTTGTACCTGAATCGTCTCCGGCCACCGGAACACACTTATGCAAAGTTGAAGTGTGGGGGAGCAGTGCATTATGACATTGATCACGTGAAGAATGCTCTCTCAACCACCAGAACTCCATCATTACCTGGATGGATGCTACTCCTAAACCAACTCCAGCCGCTAGGAATAAAGGGGAGCTTGTTCCTTTTCTTTCCTTTTCTTATTTTTCTTTATGTTTATACTTGCATGTTTATTTGCTTTCATACCTTGCATTCATACTTTGCTTCCTCATTCTGCATTTTGTTTGGTCTTGAATAAATCTTGTTTGATTTCGAGTTGTATTTCCTTACATGCTCCTTTATTATGCTTTGAGAATCATAAAAGATGGTTAAGTCTGACTATTGAGTTTTGGTTTCCTTGGTATGCCTGGGAATATTAATTGCATTTAGTCATTTGTTGTGGTGATAGACTCTATCTTGTTGGATTAAGCATGACATTTTATTGTTCACCTAGTGAGGATATTGTCATGCCTATCCTTAATCCTCTTATGTGTGATAGCATTTGTGATACTTGACACTCTAGAACTTGCTTTGATTCTTTTTGAAATTACATTAACATAAGATTATATGAATATGATGGAGGCAAACTTTCTTATTGATCTCTTAGTATTCCCTCTACATTGCTACTGTTACGGGTGAGCATTTCACCTATTGCTTTGATGTTTCATTGTCTTTCCTTTGTCAGATCTTCTCATTATTATTGTATTATCACTGTCATATCTTATTAGCTTATTCTTCCCTTGAGCATGAGAGCATGGGGTGATTGCATGATGAGTACATTTTTATTTGTCTATTATTAGCCTCTATTATTGTGAGTTTTAGATGTTATCATACTTTGTTACATTGTTTGAGGCAAGTTTTAAATGTGGGGAGAAAATAAGTGTGTATGGACGAATGCTTGTTGAAGAAAAAAAAATAAAGATGAGAATTGAAAAAAAAAAGAAAAAAAAGTGAAAACAAAAGAAGAAGAAGAAGAAAAAGAAGTGAAAAAAAAATTTCTCAAGCATTTGGGATTTTGTTAGTGATGAACAAGAAGGAATATTTTCATGAAAAAAAATGTTGTGTATTGCATTGAGAATGTACAAGGAGAATTTTGAATGTTGGATGTTTGGTTGAGTTTTTTTTATTTTGATATATTATTTGATTATATACGTCATGTTGATTACCCCAATGCTCTCATATTCTCTGTGATATTCATTTTTATCTACCCTTTTTGTTCTTTTGTTATCACGTGGTTCCATTATTATTTATTGAAAAGTCCTCTTGATGTAACGATCCAGAAAATTCTCTTAATATTTTCGTAAAATATTGAGCATGTCTAGATAATTTTCCGAGGGGCCCAGAAATAATTATGTAAAATTGGGCCTAGAAATCCATGTTTTCTCATTTAAATTGAGAAAAACTAGGTACTAATGAGCTTTAAATAGGCTCCAAAAATGGGTATTAATTAGGTAAAATTAATATAAATTAGGTAAAATTAATATAAATATAAAAGAATTTTATTTAGGAATATTGGCATAATTATGGGTGATTTTAGGGGGATTTTCGGAATTTAAGAAATAAAAATAATAAAATAAATGAAATGAAAATAAAATAAAAATAAAGGTGCATGAGCCAAGGATTGAACCTTGGACCTCTTGTACAACCATGTAAGCCTTAACCAACTCACCTAGCAAGGGATTTCTATGAGGAAATGAAGTGGATATAAGTTGAGATTAAGAAGAAGATGAAGAGTCATGGAGAGACTCTTCATTCACCACCTTAATGGGTTATAAAGAGGGGGGTTTTGGGAGTTATTCTCTTCTCTCCATCAATTGCATTCTCTTCCTCCTTTCTCATCCTAGACGAAATCTACAAGGGAGATTTTCCCTTGGGAAAACTCCACAAGAAGGCCCTACCACCAAGATCTAAAGGTTTCCTAAGGTTCCAAGGCTAGGGGTGATCAAGAGACAACAAGTATTCCTTCTTCTTCCCATCTAAGGTCTAAAAATCAAGAAACCTAAAGGTAAGACTCCCTCACCTGTGGTATAATAGTTCCCTATGATTTCCATGATTTTTAGCATTATATATTGGTTAGTTTTCGAATTTGATGTTGAAAGGAAAGAAAACCAAGACCCTCATGCTTAAGGGTTTCGGCCACCATGTTTTACAGGTCTATAATTATGCTAAAAATCATGATAATTTTATTTAATGTTCCCTTATGATGTGTAGAGGTTATGTACAATTTTTGGGAATTTTTGAAGCATCCTAGGACACCCTAGGGTTTCGGACAACATGAAAGAAACCAAACTAAGAACCTTAAGTTTAAGGGTTTCGGCCACCATGTTTTACAGGTCTATAATTATGATAAAAATCATGATAATGTTATTTAATGTTCCCATATGATGTGTAGAGGTTAAGTATAATTTTTGGGAATTTTTGGAGTACCCTAGGACACCCTAGGATTTCAGCCAACATGAAAGAAACAAAACTAGGAACCCTAAGTTTAAGGGTTTCGGCCACCAGGATTTACAGGTCTATAATTATGCCAAAAATCTTGATAATATTATTTAATGTTCCCTTATGATGTGTAGAGGTTAAGTATAATTTTTGGGAATTTTTGGACTACCCTAGGATACCCTAGGGTTTCGGCCAACATGAAGGAACCTAAGCAAGCACCCTAGGACACCCTAGGGTTTCGGCCGCCATGTTTAAGGGTCTAAAATGATGATAAAAATCCCAATCATGATGTTTAATGTACTCTCATGATGTCTAGAGGTTTAATACCATTTTTGGAAATTTTTGGGGTACCCTAGAGACCCTATATGTTTCGGCCAACCTCAAGGACCCAAGGGTTAGGGTTGAGCCTTTAACTTCAAGTATATGTTTATGTGTTGCCATGATAAGTATGATAAGTTTATGTTCAGGATATGAATGATTCCATGATAAGAATGATAGGGTTATGATCACGATAAAAATGATGCTATGATATGTTAGGTTCATGATATGAATGATGTCATGTTAAGTATGTTATGTTTATGTTTAAGAATGAGGATGATGCCATGTTTAAGAATGAAAATGATGCCATGTTTAAGAATGAAAATGATGCCATGTTAAGTATGTTATGTTTATGTTCATGATAAGAATGATACATGCCATGTCTTATGAATGATACATATGTATGCCATGATTTATGAATAAGATGTATGTATGCCATGTCTTATGAATGAAGTTAAGTACATGCCTTTAAGGCACAGCTATGATGTTAAGTATGATGAATGACAAGTATGATGAATGAATGATGATGAACGACAAGTATGATGAATGAAAGATGATTCTTATGTCTTTAAGGCATAAATATGCTAAACGGCACGGTCGATGATTGATGGTACGACGGTCGAGAGGACCGGTAAATGGGCCGGTAGACGGGCCGAGCCGTAACAAGTTATGCTATGTTAAGTATGCTATGAATGAATGATGAATGATGACACATGAAAAGTATTTTACTTTATGTATGGGCTTGTACCGGACCGAAGTATGGGTCCAAGGGATGGGCACCTTAAGAACGCCCCGGTTTTGGACTACCGTATGTTCTGGCCCTACCGGAGCTGGGCAACAGGGATGGGCACCTTAAGAACGCTTCGGTTCGGGGACTACCGACTATGCTGTCCTTACCCTAGTAGGTTGGGGCTCGCGACCTCGGACTTGCTAGGGATGCGCGCTATGATGTATGTAAGTGGTACAAGCCGGGGACTCCAAATGATGTTATGATGATTATGTTTAAGCAATTAAAAGTATGTTTTAAAAGTTAAGCATCCCTTATGTATATGCATTCCACTCATGCATCCATTCATGTTATGCATTATGCTATGATGATAAGACTTTATGCTTATGTTTCATGTTAAGAATTATGCATGAGAATGAATGATCTATGCCATGAAAGAAAGTTCACTATGTTTATGATTTATGCCATGAATTATGCCATGCTTAGAATATGATATGATAGGTTTTATACCATGAATTATGCCATGCTAAGAATATGCTATGATAGGTTTTATACCATGAATTATGCTATGCTTAGAATGTTCACTACGTTTATGAATTATGCCATGCTTAGAATGTCTATGATGTTTATGTTTATGCCATGAATTATGTCATTCTTAGAATGTTCACTATGTTTATGCTCTATGCCATGAATTATGTTCACTATGTTTATGAATTATGCCTTGAATTATGCCATGCTTAGAATGTCTATGATGTTTATGTTTATGCCATGAATTAGGCCATGCTTAGAATGTTTATGATGTTTATGTTTATGCCATGAATTATGCCATGCTTAGAATGTTTATGATGCTTATGTTTATGCCATGTATCATGCCATGCTTAGAATGTTACTATGATTATGTTCATGCCATGCTATGTATACGACAAGTGACGAAAGATGTCATGTTCTAAGTAGAGCACCAAGTATGTTAATGTTTTATGTGCTCATTATGAGATGATGAATGATGAATGGTTTTGTGAGTAGGAAAGAGTCTTACTAAGCCTGTGTGCTTATAGTCTTATTTCCTTATACCGCAGATCATTCAAGGGGACAATGAAGGAAGCAGCAGGAGGGCAAGAACGCATGTGTGTCGTAGTGACTTGGCCCAGGAAACTATATGCTTACTTATATGTTTGAATAATGACTTATGGAACCTTATGACTTTATGATATGATGCTTAAGTTCAAAGTTAATATGCTAAGGTTCCCATGTCAATAAGTTAAGAATGGTAACAGGGCATGTATAAGTTAAGTTATTTCCGCTGCCTTATGATGTCTACATGCCCTAAGCATGTTAACGTAACGCCGCTTAGGAAAAAAAAAGGTGGGCGTTACAGGTTGGTATCAGAGCAGTTACCATCTCACTACACACACATCAAGCCCTCTTCCTGCCGCTTCCAAGTAAGTACCTCTTTACATGTCTTATGGTAGGAAGATGTCTTATGATTTTAAGGTATACCAGTATGAATGATATTTATGATGAAAAGTATGTTACGATATGTAACGATGAATGATACTTTATCTTATTTTAGGAATTAAATATTTAGAATAATATAGGCGTAGAAAAGAAACTATAATTTATGATAGTATGTATAATCTATAATATAGTCACATGTAGAGAATTATCTGATAGCCTACCCACAGGAGATTTTAACACTCTCACCTATGTTAGCGTATAGCATTAGTTCCATGATATTAATACTAATATAATTAATGGTATAGGTCATATGGTATAACTTAGGTAGGGACGCATAGGGTAGGGTTCTAATTATGTTAACACTTATTATAGGTTATGGGTCACTGATATCTTATATATAATATATAAGACTACCTTAAGTTATTTTATAGTAATATAATAAGTAGGATCTCACCTATTCTATAATAATCATACAACTAATATAATTCGTAACTCGGGTTGAGAACTAATATTCGGAAGCATACTATTATTAGGTTTACCCATAATTAAAATAAGTATATAACTATGATATATGCATATAATTATATCATGGAGTTAATAATGACATTAGCCAATTATATGTCAAAGAGATAATCAGAACTTCGATATATACAGTGATGCTTCCAAGCTAGGACTTGGAGCTGTACTTAGGCAGAGTCGTAAGGTCATTGCTTATGCCTCTAGGCAACTCAAGGGACATGAGCAGAACTACCCCACTCACGATCAGGAATTGGCTGCGGTGGGTTTCGCTCTTAAGATATGGAGGCATTATCTATATAGAGCGCAGCGTCGAATTTATACAGACCACCAGAGTCTGCGATATTTTTTCACTCAGAAAGACCTGAATATGAGACAACGCCGATGGCTTGAGTTGGTAAAAGACTATGACTGCAAGATCTTCTATCACCTAGGGAAGGCGAACAAGGTGGCCGACGCACTTAGCCGAAAATCAACTGCCACCTTGATGTCCATATCTAAATTATCCCGACCACTCGAAAGAGAAATGATGAATTTTGGGGTCGAAGTCATCTCCGGGCGGCTTTCCACCATGACAATATCACCCATGCTGTTTGAGAACATAGTGGAAAGACAAGATGGTGATCTGAGTCTTCAGAAAATAAAACAGGAGATACTAGAAAGAAAGGGCGATGGTTTTCATATCGCCAAAGGGGGAGTACTTTACCTCAGGGATCGTCTATGTATCCCTAAGGATCCGGAGCTTCGGAAGGAGATACTGGCAGAAGCTCACGGAACCCCTTATTCGATGCATCCAAGATCCACCAAGATGTATCAGGATCTGAAAGAGAAGTTTTGGTGGTCAGGTATGAAGAGGGATGTGGCTCAGCATGTTAGTACTTGCATGACTTGCCAGCAAGTAAAGGCAGAACACCAGCGACCCGGAGGAGTTCTGCAGCCACTTGCAATTCCAAAGAAGGAAATGGGGCTCACAATGGATGTCATGGACAGCACCACCCGAGCTATACAGAATATCCGACAACGGATAGAAACTGCTCAGAGCCGACAGAAGAGTTATGCCGATGTTCGGTGCAGACCACTGGAGTTTAATGTTGGAGATTGGGTGTTTCTGAAAGTGGCTCCTATGAAAGGGGTGACAAGATTCTGGAGGAAAGGAAAGCTAAGTCCGCGTTATGTGGGGCCGTACCTGATTCTGAAAAGAGTTGGTAAGGTAGCATACGAGCTGGAGCTACCTTCAGAGATGTCAGCTATCCATAACGTATTCCATGTGTCCCTGCTTAAAAAGTGTATCCCAAATATGGACCGAGTGATCGAGCCGCAGACAGTGCAAGTACAAGAGGACCTAAGTTATGAGAGCAGACCTATCAAGATTTTGGACAGGGAAGTTAAGAAGCTGAGGAGTAAGGAGGTACCCTTACTCAAGGTCCTATGGCAAAGTCAACGGTTCGAAGAAGCTACCTGGGAACACGAGGACGAGATGAGGCGCAAGTACCCGGAGTTATTGTAAGTTCGAGGATGAACTTTCACGAGGAATGGGGGATTGTAACGACCCGGAAAATTCTCTTAATATTTTCTTAAAATATTGAGCATGTCTAGATAATTTTCCGAGGGGCCCAGAAATAATTATGTAAAATTGGGCCTAGAAATCCATGTTTTCTCATTTAAATTGAGAAAAACTAGGTACTAATGAGCTTTAAATAGGCTCCAAAAATGGGTATTAATTAGGTAAAATTAATATAAATTAGGTAAAATTAATATAAATATAAAAGAATTTTATTTAGGAATATTGGCATAATTATGGGTGATTTAGGGGGATTTTCGGAATTTAAGAAATAAAAATAATAAAATAAATGAAATGAAAATAAAATAAAAATAAAGGTGCATGAGCCAAGGATTGAACCTTGGACCTCTTGTACAACCATGTAAGCCTTAACCAACTCACCTAGCAAGGGATTTCTATGAGGAAATGAAGTGGATATAAGTTGAGATTAAGAAGAAGATGAAGAGTCATGGAGAGACTCTTCATTCACCACCTTAATGGATTATAAAGAGGGGGGTTTTGGGAGTTATTCTCTTCTCTCCATCAATTGCATTCTCTTCCTCCTTTCTCATCCTAGACGAAATCTACAAGGGAGATTTTCCCTTGGGAAAACTCCACAAGAAGGCCCTACCACCAAGATCTAAAGGTTTCCTAAGGTTCCAAGGCTAGGGGTGATCAAGAGACAACAAGTATTCCTTCTTCTTCCCATCTAAGGTCTAAAAATCAAGAAACCTAAAGGTAAGACTCCCTCACCTGTGGTATAATAGTTCCCTATGATTTCCATGATTTTTAGCATGATATATTGGTTAGTTTTCGAATTTGATGTTGAAAGGAATGAAAACCAAGACCCTCATGCTTAAGGGTTTCGGCCACCATGTTTTACAGGTCTATAATTATGCTAAAAATCATGATAATGTTATTTAATGTTCCCTTATGATGTGTAGAGGTTATGTACAATTTTTGGGAATTTTTGGAGCACCCTAGGACACCCTAGGGTTTCGGCCAACATGAAAGAAACCAAACTAAGAACCTTAAGTTTAAGGGTTTCGGCCACCATGTTTTACAGGTCTATAATTATGATAAAAATCATGATAATGTTATTTAATGTTCCCATATGATGTGTAGAGGTTAAGTATAATTTTTGGGAATTTTTGGAGTACCCTAGGACACCCTAGGGTTTCGGCCAACATGAAAGAAACAAAACTAGGAACCCTAAGTTTAAGGGTTTCGGCCACCAGGATTTACAGGTCTATAATTATGCCAAAAATCTTGATAATGTTATTTAATGTTTCCATATGATGTGTAGAGGTTAAGTATAATTTTTTGGAATTTTTGGTCTACCCTAGGATACCCTTGGGTTTCGGCCAACATGAAGGAACCTAAGCAAGCACCCTAGGACACCCTAGGGTTTCGGCCGCCATGTTTAAGGGTCTAAAATGATGATAAAAATCCCAATCATGATGTTTAATGTACTCTCATGATGTCTAGAGGTTTAATACAATTTTTGGAAATTTTTGGGGTACCTAGAGACCCCATATGTTTCGGCCAACCTCAAGGACCCAAGGGTTAGGGTTGAGCCTTTAACTTCAAGTATATGTTTATGTGTTGCCATGATAAGTATGATAAGTTTATGTTCAGGATATGAATGATGCCATGATAAGAATGATAGGGTTATGATCACGATAAAAATGATGCTATGATATGTTAGGTTCATGATATGAATGATGTCATGTTAAGTATGTTATGTTTATGTTTAAGAATGAGGATGATGCCATGTTTAAGAATGAAAATGATGTCATGTTTAAGAATGAAAATGATGTCATGTTAAGTATGTTATGTTTATGTTCATGATAAGAATGATACATGCCATGTCTTATGAATGATACATATGTATGCCATGATTTATGAATAAGATGTATGTATGTCATGTCTTATGAATGAAGTTAAGTACATGCCTTTAAGGCACAGCTATGATGTTAAGTATGATGAATGACAAGTATGATGAATGAATGATGATGAACGACAAGTATGATGAATGAATGATGATGCTTATGTCTTTAAGGCATAAATATGCTAAACGGCACGGTCGATGGTTGATGGTATGACGGTCGAGAGGACCGGTAAATGGGCCGGTAGACGGGCCGAGCCGTAACAAGTTATGCTATGTTAAGTATGCTATGAATGAATGATGAATGATGACACATGAAAAGTATTTTACTTTATGTATGGGCTTGTACCAGACCGAAGTATGTGTCCAAGGGATGGGCACCTTAAGAACGCCCCGGTTTTGGACTACCGTAGCTGTCCACGGTTCTGGCCCTACCGGAGCTGGGCAACAGGGATGGGCACCTTAATAACGCCTCGGTTCGGGGACTACCAACTATGCTGTCCTTACCCTAGTAGGTTGGGGCTCGCGACCTCAGACTTGCTAGGGATGCGCGCTATGATGTATGTATGTGGTACAAGCCGGGGACCCCAAATGATGTAATGATGATTATGTTTAAGCAATTAAAAGTATGTTTTAAAAGTTAAGCATCCCTTATGTATATGCATTCCACTCATGCATCCATTCATGTTATGCATTTTGCTATGATGATAAGACTTTATGCTTATGTTTCATGATAAGAAGTATGCATGAGAATGAATGATCTATGCCATGAAAGAAAGTTCACTATGTTTATGATTTATGCCATGAATTATGCCATGCTTAGAATATGCTATGATAGGTTTTATACCATGAATTATGCCATGCTTAGAATATGCTATGATAGGTTTTATACCATGAATTATGCCATGCTTAGAATATGCTATGATAGGTTTTATACCATGAATTATGTCATGCTTAGAATGTTCACTACGTTTATGAATTATGCCATGAATTATGTCATGCTTAGAATGTCTATGATGTTTATGTTTATGCCATGAATTATGCCATGCTTTGAATGTTCACTATGTTTATGATCTATGTCATGAATTATGTTCACTATGTTTATGAATTATGCCTTGAATTATGCCATGCTTAGATTGTCTATGATGTTTATGTTTATGCCATGAATTATGTCATGCTTAGAATGTTTATGATGTTTATGTTTATGCCATGAATTATGCCATGCTTAGAATGTTTATGATGCTTATGTTTATGCCATGTATCATGCAATGCTTAGAATGTTACTATGATTATGTTCATGCCATGCTATGTATACGACAAGTGACGAAAGATGTCATGTTCTAAGTAGAGCACCAAGTATGTTAATGTTTTATGTGCTCATTATGAGATGATGAATGATGAATGGTTTTGTGAGTAGGAAAGAGTCTTACTAAGCTTGTGTGCTTATAGTCTTATTTCCTTATACCGCAGATCATTCAAGGGGACAATGAAGGAAGCAGCAGGAGGGCAAGAACGCATGTGTGTCGTAGTGACTTGGCCCAGGAAACTATATGTTTACTTATATGTTTGAATAATGACTTATGGAACCTTATGACTTTATGATATGATGTTATGTGAGACATGATATGATGCTTAAGTTCAAAGTTAATATGCTAAGGTTCCCATGTCAATAACTTAAGAATGGTAACAGGGCATGTATAAGTTAAGTTATTTCCGCTGCCTTATGATGTCTACATGCCCTAAGCATGTTAACGTAACGCCGCTTAGGAAAAAAAAAAAGGCGGGCGTTACACTTGATTTGTGTACTTATGCAATAGTAGTGGAGAAGTAGAAAATAAGCAAGCATATGGTAGTACAATATCATGCATGCTTTGAGAGAACTCCACTTTCATATTTGTTATTCTTGTGGGCATCAGTGCATATATCCATCTTGTGAGGTTTTTGTCATGCTTAGTTTATTCAAGTTGATTGAAATTACCATGTCTTTTGACTTATGTGAGATTTGGAACAATAAATACATAGATTCTTGAGACTTGATGACCCTAAGTAACCTTCTTTTATTATTTTCTTAAAATATTGATAGGGGATGTAATGTTTGGGAGATATTTTATTTTCTTTTAGTTTTGTTTGCTTGCTCGATACGTGCAAGAATAAAGTGTGGGGGTGTGATAACTAGCATTTTATGTCATTATATTTGCTCATTTATTTAGTATTTTTATCCTCTCATACGTTTAAACCATGTTTATATCATATTTTACGATTAGGATTTATTTTTGCAGCTCATTATAATTTCCTCAAAATTTTGATATTATTTCATGATTTTTGTAGGGAATTAAAGATTGGACCTTGGACCAAGACTTGGATCAAAGAAATTGGACCCAATGCTAGTGTTGAGGAGCTTGGTTCAATGGTCTAATTTGAAGGCTTGGTTCAATTGAAGCATGGTCTAATTTGAATGCTTGGTTCAATTCAATTGAAGATGGTTTATTTCATCCAACCCAAATTGGATCCAAGAAGAGGAAAATCCCAACAACCTCATCCAATCTTTAAGCCCAATTTCAATCCTTATTGGATTCGGATCTAAACTTCTTACTCCTACCCTCAACCCAAAACCCAATAACCCATTAAGAAACCCTCTTCTCCACTTCCTCATGGTTCGCACAAAAGGGAGGTGCGCAAGCTAGGGTTGAAGGAGAGGCAAACTACCATCAACTTCTTCCTCCATCTCCTCACCATCAAGGGGGTGAGCGGCCATCTTCCTCCTCATCACCGGTGGTCGGCCCTCTCTTCCTCTCCATCATCTCATCATCTCACGGGAGAAGGGAGGTGGCTTGGCCAAATACAAGAAGAAGAGGAATGCTCTCTCCCATCTAAGCCATCAACTCCACCAAGGCCATCTTCTCATTCTCCTTCACTTCTTCTCTCTTCTTCACTTCCTCACGCCATAGGGCAAAGGGGACAGCCCGCTTCCGAGTCCCATCCACAACCGAAGAATCATCCGAAGATTGGGTTCATTTGTCCAATGTGTTGGGTGATTTCTTTGTAGTGTCGGGTGATTTCTTTGTAATGTTGAGTGATGATTGTTAATGTTGAGTTTAATGTTGAGTTTATTTTTGATTGATGAATGGTTGTAATGATATTAACCTCCCATGTTTGAAATTCCATATTTTAGGCTTGGATTGGTAGATGCATATTAGGTGTTTGATAAAATTTCCCAATCAAATTTTGTTACTTTAATTGTTCCCCATAGGCAAGTTTAAATTCTTGCAATGCATTTCTTATTGAATGGTAGTTAGTTATGTTTGTTCTTTTCTTCATTAAGAGAAATTAGGTTAGATTAAGTTTCGTTCCATGCTTAGTTTCCTTAATGTTTTCTTTCATGCATACCATGTGTTTGATGAATTATCTATTCCATTAGATAGATTTCAATTTTACATTTTCTTTAGCTTAGATTCTTTTAATGTTTGTTAGTTTGATTGCATTATGCTTTCATAGGGTTATGTCTTTCGATTTGATGCAATTATGTTAGGTTTCATTGATGCCCTATTTCTTGAATGCTTCTTTTATGTTGCTTTTCATTTTCTTGCAATTGTAGTTTAGGTTAGATTGGATCTTCTTTACTCGCATTATCTTTCATTAATTAGGATTAGATTTCATAATTGCTTTGCCATTTCATTTCGTAGTCATAGCACTCAAATCCAAACCCGCAGTTTAATATCCCAAAATCCAAAAGCAATAACATACAATCCTAAGATTTATTAATCTATCATTACATTCCTTGAGAGAGACGACTCGAGTTACTCTATGCTACATTAGTTTAGAGGAGTTCCACACTTTAATTATATTTGAAACCGTAACACGACTAAAACGGTTATCACTTGACTGCCTAGAAACTGAATGTGATGGTCACTGGCCTGAGCCTCTTTGATCCTCGTCCGAATCTCTGACTGAGCTATCAAAGTCACTAGCATTCCTCTCTTTGTCCGAGACTGCTCCTCTAACCCCAGCTCAGAGAAACTCTTAATCAAATCTGTGACCATAAATCTAAGCATGACAAAACAGCTCTGGACTTCCAACTGAGGGCGTCAGCGACTACATTAGCTTTCCCAAGATGATAGCTAATGGTGCAGTCATAATCCTTCAAAAATTCCATCTACCTCCTCTGTCGAAGATTTTGCTCTCTCTAAGTGAATAGATACTGAAGACTCCTGTGGTCTATGAAGATCTTGATGGTGATCCCATAAAGATGATGCCTCCAGATCTTCAGCGCAAAAATGATAGAGGCCAACTCTAAATCATGAACGGGGTAGTTCCTCTCATGCTCCTTCAGCTGCCGAGAAGCATAAACAACCACTCATCCATGCTGCATGAGTACCACGCCCAGTCCCAGGAGAGATGCATTAGTATACAGAGTGAAATCATCCTTTCCAGAAGGCAATACTAGAACTGGCACAGATACAAGCCTCCGCTTCAGCTCCTGGAAGCTGGTCTCGCAGGCCTCAGTCCATACAAGCTTCATGCCTTTCCCAGTCAGGAGTATAAGTGGTGATGCAATGCTGGTGAAACCTTCAACAAAGCATCGGTAATAGCTAGCCGAACCCAGGAAACTGTGTAAATTGAAACGATCACCCAATTCACTTCAAACCCTCCCTGAGTCCTAAGTAAATCCCCGACAAGGTCCTTAATACCTGTTTTCATTTCCAACCATGAATTGGGATCGTCTAATATAACCCATCGGGTCTCTAAGGTTCAACTTTCCTCTACTAACATACCCAATATCTAACCACAACATCCGTGATTTCTTCCCAATATCGGCCTGCCAACAGGAACGCCTCAAGTCTCTGTATATACTGTTGGAGCAATCAGCCCTGATATGATCTGGAGGATCATGGAGTTTTGATGTCTGTGATCAATATGGTTAAGTTAGGGTTTATTGTTAGACTAATATGTGTACATGAGTGTGCAGGTGTACAGGTACACATGGACTTGGTTGATATCTTCGGGTGAAAGGTGGCATGGAGGCAAGCTAGAGGCTTGCGTGCACATCCAAGGGACCGTTGGATAGCAGTGACGATGAGCCGAGGGACGCAGACTTCGAGGCGTACGTGAAGAGTGGCATGGAGGAAAACTGGAGGTTTGTGTGCGCATCCGAGGGACGAGGGCCGAAGATGAAGAGGGCATGAAGGCAATAGTCAAGGCTGCTGAAGAGTCAATCGAGTTGTGAGGGTCTGAGTATGAGTGTTATACTCAGGGGCTAAGCAAGGAGGGTTTGAGTGCGGAGAGACATGTACTTGGGAGTGTAACCTTAGGCTTAGGTGTGCACCAGTCGACTGGCCATGGGGTAGTCGACTGGTGTAGACTGGCACAAGCTGGCAGATTCGAGCGTTGTACTATAACGGTCGAATCTGAGTGGGACCAGTCGACTGGCCATGGGGCAGTCGACTGGTAGCGGCGTGAGATGACTCGAGCCCTATTTAAAGGAGATCGTTTCATGCTTTCGCTTCTTGACGAAACTCGCTTGGGTAAAGTGAGTTAGTAGTCTTTTGTGCCCAGATATTGTCAAAGTGATTGTGGTGAGGTTTCTCCACCCACAAGGAGCGGTGAGGCTAGCCAGAGGTTATCTGCGGAGTGATCCACCGACGGATTCTTGGATTAGTCACCCATCCGGGGTGGATACCAAGTAAATCGGTTTGTTAGCATTGTCTAGTATTGTTAGTCTTATTTTATTTGTATTTTCGCTGCGCTAACAATTTTGTAGAGATTACGACGAAAAAGTGCTATGCACCCCCCCTTCTAGCAACGTCATCGATCTATCAATTGGTATCAGAGCGAGAATCGCTCTTGATTGGACTAACCTCCGAGGGAGCACTCGCTAGAGGAAGAAAGAAAATGGAAGAAAAACTTGGGGAAGATATCTACACTCCACTGCCCTACGATCATCAAGATTTCAACTTTTGGAGGGTGAGGATCGAAACTTGGTTTGGAATGGAGTGGGAACTATGAATTGCGCTTGAAGAGTCATTCGAGATTCCAAGGGATAAGCACGGGAAGAAGCTTAGGCCTTGATGTTGGAATCAAGAACAACAAGATCAATCCAAGGCAAATGAAAAGGTAATGTCAACTTTAGTTAATCTTTTGCCTAACAATGTTTTGAATTGTGTAGGTAAATATCAAAATGCATACGAATTGTGGAATAAAGTGAAAAAATATCATGAGAACCCTATGCCAATTCAAAAAGTAGAAGAGGTCGGAGAAAGAATTTCTAGTGACCAAGAAGATCAAGAGGAAGAAGAATTGATCATCTCATTGAGTGAAGAAGCATCCACCTCATCCGAAAAAGAAGAAGTATCACCACCAAGAGTTGAGGGGGGGGGGGGGGGGGGGGGAGAGAGACCCTCATCCATACAAAATAAGAACAAGTTCCAATATCCACCAAAGCCAAATCAAAAGAACACATTCTATGCTTTGGATGTAACAAAAGAGGATACTACAAGGACAAGTGCCCACTAGGCAAAAAGAAGGTAACTCCTAAACCCGTGTTCACTCATTTTAAATCTAATGTGGGTTGTAGGAGTAAGGAAGATCAAGAGGAGAAGAGAAGAAAAATTTGATGCTTCACATGCGGGGAGCTACGGCATTACAATACAAAATGCCCAAGGAAAGGACAACTTAAGAAGATGGAGCACCTTAGGAGATGGGAGAATGAAGAAAGAAAGAGGAGCGCATATCAAGGGGGAGCTACAAAGATAAGGGAGGTAATCCCTAACTCTAGTTATTCTCAAAATGCTTGTATGATTGCTAGGAAAGTAAATGATTGCTTGCTTACATGTAATTTTGGTTTTAAATATCATGATAGGAATAGAAACACTTTTGCATGCCAAAATACCAAAACTTCTATGTTTCATGACAAACCTAGGAATTCTAGGACTAAGGACCAATGCATAAATCCTAAGAAAAGGAGATATATGTCTAGAAAAATGGGTAGACCTAGGAATGATCAAGTTAGGTCAAATAACTCTAAGGTTAGGAGTTTAGAAAAGGAAAATCAAGTTTTAAGAGCAAAACTTGATAAGTTAGAAAGAAACCTAGGTAGAGTCATTCAAGGGTCTAAGGGATTGAACGTGATAACAAAGGACCAAAATCATAGGAATGGTAGGCCGAGTCTAGGATACCACCCTAGGAGGGTAAATGTTGATAAAATGCCATATTAAAGGGTGGCCAATAACTATGATAAAGAAAAGGTCAAAATGGCAAAGAAAAGTCATTTAAAGGAAAAGAAAAGGAATTGACCAAGAAAAAGATCTATAGAGTCAAGAGAGTGATAGTGGAAAGTCAAGAAGCACTGGAAGAGCACCGATGCGGTCTTGTCTTTGTAGATGAGTTACCTAGGGAGGTAACTAGGACTAGAAGCTCAAGGGAGAGCTCTAGAGCCAAAATGAGATCCATGATCAATGGATCTCAGGAGGTTTTCTCCTAGGAAACTAGATAGGTTATGGAGTGTGCCAAAGAGCTTAAGAGGCTAAGGTTAGCCTTAATTCTATAAAATTGGCGCGCTAAAGGGAGAATTATGAAGTAAAAGGTTGAAAATTGGATTATAAGTGAGAGAAAATGGTTTTAATATGAAAATACCATATAACTTGATGCCATTAAGGTATTATGAACTAGTATGGGAGGAAGCATCAAGTGGAGGTCCAAATTAGAACTTTAAGTTGAAATTAAATGACAAAATTTGGATAAGTTTGAGTTTTGTACCAATCATGGGATTTGGGATAGTTCTGGTTGAAATTATATTTTTCCCAAGTAAAGCCAGGGCCCACAAATCTCTCCACGAAATTTCAGAATTTTTAGAGATTTGTGGAATTAGGTGTACTCTTCTAAAAATCGACGGAAAAATTAAGATTTCAGGTATCAGTCGACTGGCTTGAGGGCAATCGACTGGTCTCGACTGTAATAACATTCTGTGAAATCTCGTAGTCGACTGGCTTCCTGCCAGTCGACTGGGACGCGGGTTCTATAAAAGAAAAAGGGTGCGGGGGAGCAGCCAAAACCTAGGGTTTTGGCGTGCCACCCCAACGACTCCTTCCTCTCCCGAGTTCCCTTTGCGTCCTAACCCTCTTCCGAGCCCTAAAACTCCCTCCTAAGTACTCCTCTAACCTTGATCTACTCCTAGGGTTGATTGAAAGTACCTCTCTTCAAGTCAATCTCTCAAAATCAAGATCATGAAGAGATTAACGAAAAGGTATCATGATTTAAGGTTTAGTTCTTCATTTAAACTTTGTTTTGGAACTAATGTGCTATTTTGTGTATGTTTTCTTTGGTATTTTCTCTTTGGGGGGGGGGGGGTGTTTTGGTATGCATGCATGTATTTGACATTTTAGGGTTGTTTCTAAAAGGCCAAGGGGTGAGGGTTCATCCCGTCAAGGCCAGCAAGCCTCAGGAAAGGCTAGATTTAGGTCTTTAGAATGCAAGAAGAGGTTTGAGGAAAATGAGTTCGTCCAAATGCATTGTAGGTATTTAAATAAATCCTAATTTCAAGAAAAAGCACCTCAAATCATTGAGATGGTCACTCATTTTGGCAAAGAACAGTTAGTATATTGTCAACATGATATCAATGTTGACTTATGCAAGGAATTCTACGCCAACTTGACTTGTATTGATTCGGAGAATAAACTTTATGAGTCTAGAGTGGCCGATGTCACCATTCCCTTCTCATCCATGGTTTTGGCTAGCTTTTTAGAGTGTCGGGCATCAAATAATGTGAATACCTATTTTCCCAATGTTGTTGAGCCGCTTGAGTTTCCAGATGTGACCATCGATCAGATTCATTTACATTACTTTAGAAGGCATAGGCATTAGTCTGAGCGCACCTTTGATGTAAAACCCATGAGTCCATTCAGTCATGTTCTGTACAAGATTGTTGTAGAGTGTCTTCTACCCATCGTTACTAAGGGAAGGGCAAGGATCCGATTGCCTCACCTAGTAATGATGTATGCCCTTGAGCGGAGGTTGGACATCGATGTCTCTCTTCATGTATTTGCCTCGATTTGTCATTTTTCCCAAAGTGTGAATGGGAAAATATACATGTCATTTTGTCATGTTCTGACCGAGTTTTTCCAGTTGCGGTTTGGTATCCGCATCACCAGTGGTCAGGTCAGGCACCTATCCAAGGATTATGACCAGATAGGTACTCGTTAGTTATCCTTGGCAGGCATTGAGAGTCGCCAGGGGGCATTTGTTTGGAGAGAGCGCCCAGAGTCGTCTAGCTCAGATGAGGAGCCTGCAAAGATGGTCACACGTGCGGAGTTCACTCAACTCCGATCAGATGTTCACAGGCTTCAAGAGGACATTCATGGGATCCGTGAGGAGATCCATGGAGTCCAGCAGATAGAGCAGAGGATTGAGGCGGTGGTTCATGGGTTTACCAGCCGTTAGGATGAGATGTACGGGATGCTACGGCAGATGCATTTCTCATATCAGGCCCCACCTCCTCCTGGCGACAATGACGACATGATCTGATGATATGGCACAACTTTTAGAGCAGTTCAGTGTTGAGAGTGTTGCTATTTGATGTATTATTATATCTCTCAAACACTTCCTCTTCTGGTGTTGTAACATTTGGATGACTTCAGGGCTTTAGCCCTTGCTACCTTGCTATGTTTTTTTGACTGGTTTTATGTTTCCATGAATGATACATTTTCTTCCATGTTATGTTATTGAAAATTTTGTCATGCCTTGATGATGTTTTGAATATTGCTTGAAAGTTCTTTAAGTACTAATGGATGATATGTTGTGCTTTTAAGTCATGATCTTTATATATGTGTTCATGATATATTTTGGAAATCTATATTGTTTATCTTGCTTAACATAAATTGGTTGAAAGTTAAATGATAGGATTCCTATAGAAAAGGGCATGGGAGAGCCTTCTTTTCATGATCATCTAGACTTAAGAGAGAAAGAGAGGGAGCATTTGTCAAAATGAAAATATCATTATGAAAAGGCGAGGTTTACACACCATTCTATGTGTCAAATAGAGGTGAATGGAATTGGCAAATATTGGACATCATGATTGAATTTAAAAGTTGATACAAAGTTGACACTATTTGAGAATTTCTGGGTTTGTACCAAAAGTTAAGCACGGTTGATGTTTTTCATGAACCAATATTTTTCTAGGGTAAGGAATACCTTAACAAGCGTGCTTGCAAAATTTCATATTTTTTCAGATTTTTTGGAATTTTTTTCGCGTTTCTAAATTTCGGCTGAAAATCTGAAACTTGCATATCAGTCGACTGGCAGGGTCGCAGTCGACTGGGAGTTAGGGCAGAATGGGTTTGGTGATTTCTGAGGAGGTTTTCAGAAATCTGGTAAGTTTTATTTGGCACCAGAGGTAGGGTTGCTTGGGGCAATCTTTTTGTTGGTGTCAAAGGGGGAGACCTTGAGTATTAAGTTAGGTTTGGGTTGAAACTTAACTTGGGATGGTTTGTGAAACTTTGAAGTTAAGTTGGGATAACTTAACCGGTTGTTGTGAGTAGAGTTAAGTTGGGAGAACTTAACTTGGGATTGGCAATAACAATTGAAAATTGAGAGAAAGCATAGGTTAAGGGGGAGGTTACCTCTTGTTTTGTTATGCTTTAGGTTTTCAATTGCTATTGCTACTATTATTGTTATTGCTATTTGTTTACATAACTTAACATATTGTCACACAACAAAAAGGGGGAGATTGTTGAGGCAATCGACCCTGATATGATCTGGAGGATCATGGAGTTTTGATGTGTGTGATCAATATGGTTAAGTTAGGGTTTATTGTTGGACTAATATGTGTACATGAGTGTGCAGGTGTACAGGTACACATGGACTTGGTTGATGTCTTCGGGTGAAGGGTGGCATGGAGGCAAGCTGGAGGCTTGCGCGCGCAACCGAGGGGCAGTTGGATAGCAATGACGATGAGACGAGGGACGTAGACTTCGAGGCGTACGTGAAGGGTGGCATGGAGGAAAACTGGAGGTTTGCGTGCGCATCCGAGGGACGAGGGCAGAAGATGAAGAGGGTGTGAAGGCAACAGTCAAGGCTGCTGAAGAGTCAACCGTGTTGTGAGGGTCTGAGTATGAGTATTGTACCCAGGGGCTAAGCGGGGAGGGTTCGAGTACGGAGAAACATGTACTCGGGAGTGTAACCCTAGTCTTAGGTGTGTACCAGTCGACTGGCCATGGGGCAGTCGACTGGTGTAGGCTGGCACAAGCTGGCAGATTCGAACATTGTACTGTAACGGTCAAATCTGAGTGGGACCAGTCGACTGGCCATGGGGCAGTCGACTGGTAGCGGCCTGAGATGGCTCGAGCTCTATTTAAAGGAGTTCGTTTCATGCTTTCGCTTCTTGGCGAAACTCGCTTGGGTAAAATGTGTTAGTAGTCTTTTGTGCCCAGATATTGTCAATGTGATTGTGGTGAGGTTTCTCCACCCACAAGGAGCGACGAGGGCTAGCCGGAGGTTATCCGGGGAGTGATCCATCGACAGATTCTTGGATTAGTTACCCGTCTGGGGTGGATACCAAGTAAATCGGTTTGTTAGCATTGTCTAGTATTGTTAGTCTTATTTTATTTGTATTTCCGCTACGCTAACAATTTTGTAGAGATTACGACGAAAAAGTGCTATTCACCCCGCCTCTATTAATGTCTTCGATCTATCATATACGGTATTACCTGAAAAACACAGAAACCAAAAACAGTGAGCCTCACCTGCCTCTTAAGTGAGACAATCAAGGAAGCTCCTCGGTAAATAAGTCAAAAAATTTTCAAACATAGAAAACGCTAGAACACTCCTTCGGACATGCGTCCGAAAATTCTCGAACTACGGAAACGCCCGAGAGCTAAGGCTACCACTGTCATCAGTACGACCCAGTGACAATAGGAAACCCTAATGCCCATGTGCTAGAATCTCTAGCTCTGAGACGAGGAGATAACTGCAATCTCGTCGTCTCTGGTGCCAATGAACAGCCACATTGACTGGTTTGAAGGTCAACTCATAACCACTCTTACTTGACAACCCACGGTCCACCTCTCAGACCATCCCCTATAACCTATACCAGTTACAGTCAAATTTCACCGGTGTCAGCTGCAAACACCCATTCCATCGCATCCCAATGGATCCTGCTACTCGATGTGCTACCAAGAATATCTAACACATACGACCTGTCTATGAGTCATAAAACCTCATAGACTAGAATAGCGTAAGACGAGCCGACTAACTATCTTCTCATAATCAAAATTTCTCCGGTTCTCCACTCAAGGTTCAGAAACCTCTGAGTTCCAACTCCATAACATAGAGATACGCTATATCTCAAGAGTATCTCATCATAATCACGAAGTGATTCTTGGTTCCTTGACAATTTCCTCAATATCTTCCACCCCAAAGGTGGTCTATCCTCGTATGTGATTCGCCTCAGTGCAAATCATAAACACGTAGGTAACTCCTTGGTTCACCAAACCATGTACAAACGGTAACCCGTAAGTGGCAAGCAACTAGCTCCACACCGTTCCGGATCGGTACAAGTCACATCTGACTGTACTTTTTGGTTATCTAACCAAGCATAATGAATCTGAGATCAAAAGTCCCGTGAAAATAGGATATCTCTATCCTCTATCAACCGAGATGATAAATAACTAATATTATCTCTGCTGCATCACAACAGATCATGTCCTCAGACATGTCATCTAGGATACAATCATCAACATGACACATAAGAGTCGAAGATTAATCACGCACAATAGTCATAACTAAAGAGGATTGACCACGGGTCATCTAACTAAACTATATCTACGAGTATCTACCGGCCAATTATATAAGTCGATATACAATTCTAATCAACTAAAGACATGTCTAACCCTAAACTAAACAGTAGATACAAAAAAAGGTAAATGAGACATATCATATACCTTGTGTCACCAGGAGAAGTCCCATCGCCGCCATGTCCCAATCGCGCCCATCGAGAAAGCGACTCTGACATAGAATCCAAAAACACCCAAAAGACCATAAGATATCTCGAGAACCTCGCTCTGATACCAAATAAATTGTTACGCCCTGAGGAGCCGCCCGTCTGATATTGACCGGACTGCCACTCCGTCGACCCGGCGGACAATTTAAAACCCTAATCTCTACGATCACCTCGGCCGATTGTACCATAGCCTATAGGGTTGGAACAACCATCGGTAGTAAATGAAAACATCAACGAAGACAAAAGATGCGTACTGATACGACTTACGACAAAGCACAATGCACTAAAGGCCACCACGGCTCACAAAAACACAACTATACCGCCGTATAAAAGGACACAACTGAACACAAAGACAGCAGCGGAAATGTAAGGTATAAAAATATAGAAAATAGGTACCAACATGTACCACCATCAAATAGAAGAAAATCCCGAAATCGTCTCGATGAATATGCGAACTGGGACAGGCTGTCGGGCACACTCCAGACAATCATCTTGAAATAAAAACAAGGAGCTAACGGGATGAATCATAGAACTCAGCGGATATCTCATCATATATGCAGGATAGTCTAAGCTAGCAATAGGGTAATAGACTATCGAAATAGCACATGTACATACAGAGATAAGCACAACTGAAAGAGGGAATAGAAAGTATCATACCAATAAGGCGGAGTTGCTAAATCCAAACATAAAGGTCTCCTGTATGTGCATGTCAATCATATGCAGCATCCAAGTATAACAAGCACAGGTAAGTACAAAATACGCGTATGCACAAGGTGCAATGACATGGTCACCCCTGCCGTCGATCAGACATCATCACCTATGTACAGGAGGAAGCTGAGTGGAGGCCACCCTCCAACGTAGGGTTGTGACTGCCATCCATACTCTGCCATCACTACTCCTGAGCGATCGAGTAGACGGAATGCTGCTGGTGTAACAGACCTACTCCATGCCCTATCCGGGGGACATCTCTGTCAACCCTAGGTCATCTCTAGAGGGTATCTCTGTCTGAGTGTTACCCCTACCCCATGTATGTAAATAGGGGAGAGACCTCTCCCACTCATCTCCTGGTATATGGACTACTCAAGGAGGGGCCTCTGCCTGCTACTATGCTCCGATTCACTAACCCATGAGTGCATGAGCGGAGCAGCACAGAGCACACTACCCATACTCCGTCAACCACTAACCCATGAGTGACCATATGGATAGGTCTGTATGACTGTTGACCTGACTCACCCACAAAGAAGGCCCCTGATCGACAGTGATGCACAGTGTGTTGGGACCGGGTGCATGTTGACAAGGATACGGGTTCGTAAATTTTAAAATATTTACGTGCAGCGGAAGAATTAGCATAAATAATTTCTCAAATTATTTTTAACCACGTATCTAGTATGCGACCTCATGATGTGTGGACATGATCATAAATTAAAATTTTTACGAAAAAGTAAACTAATTTACTTTGTACCTCGCGTAACTCGAAGAAAGGGACTAGATCCAACCGTAGCGTCCCTTGGAAGCTCCGCCTCTATTCGCGTCCACGCCGAGTTCTCTTCGGGATGACTTCGCAAAGCCACGAGTTTTGTGCCGACGAGAACTACTAGATTCTCCAAAGGCACAACTAGAACAACAAGAGAAAAGAATGGAAACCAACCAACAAGAAACGGAATCAAAATTCCGGGAAGAGAGGAGTTACGATCCGCTTCTTCTTCTTCTTGTTTGGCTCCTTCTTGGTGATGGTTGCTCACGCCAACCCTTGGAAGGGTGAGGGTGTGCCGGCCCTTGGTTGGACTAGGGGCGCCGGCCCTAGGATGAACAAGGGGCGCCGGCCCTAGGAGGGAAGGAGAAGGAGAGGAAGAGAATAAGAGAGAGAGAGGGAGAGAATTAATCTCTTGATTACTCTCAATTGATTGGAATTCAAGGCTAGCCTTTGGTTCCATTATATAGTAACCTCTCCCTTGCCATGTCTCCCTCTTAACGGAATTTTCATAAGAAATTTATCCTATAAATTCTCTTATTAATTATTCTGTTTAAGCCAAGTTTTATTATAACTAACTTTATAATAAAACAAATACCTTCTCTCCTTTTATTATGGAATAAATTTTATAAGAAATTTATAAATTTTTCTTATTATGGAAAATTCAATTCATAATTGATTTTATAAAATTAAAATAAATCATTCCATGGATCATTTTAATTTCCATAAAAAGGGAATAAATTTCTATAAATTTATTTCTATAAATTTTTTTATACAAATTTATATATCCAGAATTTATAAAACAAATCGCGCTAGATTTATTTTATTAATTAAACCAATTAAATTGGATTCTCCCCATTGATGTGGCCGGCCAAACCAATGGGGTTTGGCACCCTCTTTGGCCGGCCAAACCGAGCCGAACCCAACGCGAATTAAACTCATTTAATTCGCCCAATAAGCCTTCAAAAGACTTAGCCATTTTAAGTTTCCGTTGCGCCTCTGATTAAATCAGATTCGACTTATTTCTCTTGATCAGAAAATCCAATTTTCAACTCGTTTTAAATCCCTCGGATTACTCGTAGTGCGTGTGACTAAATAGGCTTTCGATTTATGTTGGTCGTCTATAATCAACTAATTATAGAACGATCATGAGTGGCACCTAGTAGTACATCATGACCCCCAATTAATCGAAAGATCAACGGTTGACCTCAGAAGTAATTCTGAAACCCTTCAGCAGCTCTAATGAATCGTGCCACATTCCCTTCACCATCTTATACCCACTTGGTTCAGGACATGGTCTGTATGTGTCAGTCCCCACTAGGCTGACTACGTCACACCTAGCCCAAGTAGTGTATTTCTCGTCCTTTGGATTTCTAATTACTCTCATGTATTTAAGAGACTCATACTCTAAACATGATATGCTCTGGCCAGAGGCTTTGAGTAACAATCCGACAATAGGCCTGGGTATACATCTCCTCGCAAGGAGTGGTGAATCCTTTGTAGGCTGTTCAAACAGTTGGGACCGGGTGCATGTTGACAAGGATATGGGTTCGTAAAATTTTAAATTTTTACGTGCAGCGGAAGAATTAGCATAAAATAATTTCTCAAATTATTCTAACCACGTATCTAGCATGCAACCTTATGGTGTTTTGACATTATCATAAAATAAAAATTTTGCGGAAAAGTAAACTAATTTACTTTGTACCTCGCGTAACTCGAAGAAAAGGGACGAGATCCAACCGTAGCGTCCCTTGGAAGCTCCGCCTCTATTCGCGTCCACGCTGAGTTCTCTTCGGGATGACTTCGCAAAGTCACGAGTCTTGTGCCGATGAGAACTACTAGATTCTCTAAAGCACAACTAGAAGATCAAGAGAGAAAATAGGAAACTAACCACCAAGAATCGGAATCCAAATTCCGGGAAGGGAAGGAAGGAGACGCGATCCGCTTCTTCTTCTTCGGGGTCTTCTTGGTGGAAGTAGCTCATGCCCACCTTGGGAGTTGTGCCGGCCCTAGGGGAGGAGAGAGAAAGAGCCGGCCCTAGAGAGAGAGGCACCGGCCCTAGAGAGAGAAAGAGGCGTGTAGAGAGAGAGAGAGGGAGCAACAATCTCTTGATTAATTGATTGGAATTAAGGGCTTGCCTTTGGTTCCTTTATATAGTTGCTTCTCCCTTGCCAAGTCTCCTCTTTAACAGAATTTTTCATAAGAAATTTATCCTATAAATTCTCTTATTAATTATTACGTTTAAGCCAAGTTTTATTATAACTAACTTTATAATAAAACAAATACTTTCTCTCCTTTTATTATGGAATAAATTTTATAAGAAATTTATAAACTTTCTTATTATGGAAAAATCAATTCATAATTGAGTAAAATAAACCATTCCATGGATCATTTTAATTTCCATAAAAAGAATAAATTTCTATAAATTTATTTATATAAATTTCTTTATACAAATTTATTTATCCATAACAAATCCTTCTCTCTTTTTAATTAAGGAATAAAATTTGTATAAAATTTTCTTATCATGGAAAAACCAATTCATAATTGATTTTATAAATTAAAATTAAACCAATTCATGGTTCATTTTAATTTCCATAAAAAGAATAAATTTCTACAAATTTCTTTATAAATCTCTTTATATAAATTTCTTTATATATCAATTTATTTATCCATAATTTTATAAAACAAATCACGCTAGATTTATTTTATTAATTAAACCAAATAAATTGGTTTATCCCCTTTATTGTTGCCGGCCAAACGAAAGGGGTTTGGCACCCTCTTTGGCCGGGCAAACCGGACCGAACTGATCGCGAATTAAACTCATTTAATTCGCCCGATAAGCCTTCAAAAGACTTAGCCATTTTAAGCTTCCATTGCGCCTCTGATTAATTCAGATTCGACTTATTTCTCTTAATTGGAAAATCTAATTTTCAACTCGTTTTAAATCCCTCGGATTACTCGTAGTGCGTGTGACTAAATAGGCTTTCGATTTATGTTGGCCGTCTATAATCAACTAATTATAGAACGATCATGAGTGGCACCTAGTAGTACATCATGACCCCCAATTAATCGAAAGATCAACGGTTGACCTCAGAAAGAATTCCGAAACCCTTCAGCAGCTCTAATGAATCGTGCCCCATTCCCTTAACCATCTTATACCCACTTGGTTCAGGACACGGTCTATTTGTGTCAGTCCCCACTAGGCTGACTACGTCACACCTAGCCCAAGTAATGTCTTTCTCGTCCTTTGGATTTCTAATTACTCTCATGTATTTTAGAGACTCGCACTCTAAACATGATATGCTCTGGCCAGAGGCTTTGAGTAACAATCCGACGATAGGCCTGGGTATACATCTCCTCGCAAGGAGTGGTGAATCCTTTGTAGGCTGTTCAAACATCTTCGGGCACTTCGGCTTATACCCAATCATCCTGGGTCCACACCTCCTTGGAGATGCTTGCTTAAGATGTTAAAGTATAAGTCTCCATGACCAAGATGACTTGAACACTGCAAGTCAAAGGAACATCGCACTTAAGCCGCAGGTAGAACTTCATTGACATATCTATATAGATAACCATATGAAGTCTTACAGCTAGTCACTCCAATGAACTAGTTCCCTTAACTAGCATCCATGTTTATCTCCGGACATCCCAATGTCACCAGCCAGTGAGAATCAGCTGATTAGAGAATGACCCATGCTAGTCTCAACAGAATTGATAGTGTCCGTTTTTATCAATTCATCGACTAGGGATACTTTCAATACTTCATATTTGCACATTTAGAGATAATCACTAGTTGTGATCCCATCACAAATTCTCTTATGCAGTGAATTATATTGCGGACATTCAGTAGATGAGTTTAAGATCCCAATCAAATACACAAACATGTATACTCAAATAGTGAATTATCATTTATTAAATAAATGTTTACAATCATAAGACGATTGCCTTAGGACACTTCTCTCATATCACTAACAAACTCCCACTTGGCCTAATGTCAATCGCTACGGTATCCAATACCACAGGCTCTAACATGACCCTCAAACTTGTTTTGAGGCAAGGCCTTAGTTAAAGGATCAGCTAAATTCTTTTCAGTGGGAATTTTCTCAATTTGTATATCATTCCAACTTATAATCTCTCTGATCAGATGATAGCGGCGAAGCACGTGTTTGGATCGCTGATGAGACCTTGGTTCCTTTGCTTGTGCAATAGCTCCATTGTTGTCGCAGTAAACGGGCACTGCTTCATCAATGGTTGGAACCACACCAAGTTCGGAGACGAACTTCTTGATCCAGACTGCTTCCTTTGCTGCTTCCGAAGCTGCGATATATTCCGCTTCCGTGGTAGAATCCGCTACGGTGTCTTGTTTGGAACTTTTCCAACTTACTGCGCCTCCATTCAAAGTAAATACGTATCCAGACTGAGATTTGGAGTCATCCTTATCTGTCTGGAAACTGGCATCTGTATACCCACGTATTACCATATCTCCTTCTCCATATATTAGGAACACATCCTTAGTTCTTCTTAAGTACTTAAGGATTGTCTTAACAGCCGCCCAATGATTCATTCCTGGATCCGACTTGTATCTTCTTGTGACACTCAAAGCATACGATACATCGGGCCTAGTACACAACATAGCATACATGATAGATCCTATCGCGGATGCATAGGGAATCTTATTCATGCAAATCCTCTCATCTTCTGTGTGCGGACACATAGACTTTGAAAGGTTGATCCCATGCCTGATGGGAAGGTAACCTTTCTTGGATTCCGACATGCTAAACCTTTTTAGCACTCGGTCTATATATGTAGACTGCGAAAGCCCAAGCAACCGTTTTGATCTATCTCTATAGATTCTAATCCCAAGGATATAGGTTGCTTCTCCCAGGTCTTTCATGGAGAAAGTTTTGGACAACCAAATTTTAACTGTCTGTAAAACTGATATATCGTTTCCTATAAGTAATATGTCATCGACATACAATACTACGAATACGACTGCACTCCCACTAACCTTCTTGTACACACAAGGTTCGTCAGGATTTTATGAGAAATCAAACTCTTTGATTGTCTCATCAAAACGGATGTTCCGGCTCCTAGATGCTTGCTTCAGTCCATATATGGATCGTCGAAGCTTGCATACTTTGGTTTTATCAACCGATGTGAAACCTTCAGGTTGTATCATGTATACATCCTCAAGCAGGTTTCCATTAAGGAAAGCTGTTTTCACATCCATTTGCCATATCTCATAATCATAATGAGCTGCTATGGCTAGGAGCATCCGAATGGATTTAAGCATAGCTACTGGCGAATAGGTTTCGTCATAATCAATTCCTTGTTTCTGACGATATCCTTTTGCCACTAATCTAGCCTTAAAGGTAACAACATTACCTTCCATGTCAGTTTTCTTCTTGAAAACCCACTTGCACCCTATGGGCTTAATCCCTTCAGGTGGGTTAACCAAGTCCCATACTTGATTTTCATACATGGAATCCATTTCCGACTTCATGGCTTCAAGCCATTTGTCCCTTTCTGAACTTTTCAGAACATCTTCATAACTGATAGGTTCGTCATCGCTTATGAGTAACACGTCGTTCGATTCACTTATGAGAAATCCGTATCTCTCTGGAATATTGCGTGTCCTATCAGATCTACGAAGAGGTGGTGTAGTTTTAGGTTCAACTGATAGCTCATCATTATGAGTTATTGGTTGTGGGTCTAGACTAGGTGTCTCTGTAATGTCTATTGGAGTTTCTTGAACTTCATCAAGTTCAATGCACTCCCACTGTTTTCTTGTAAAAGAAATTCTTTTTCCAGAAATACAGCATGCCTTGAAACAAACACCTTTTGTTCCAAGGGATGATAGAATTGGTAACCCTTCGTTTCCTTAGGGTATCCAATAAATAGACATTTATCAGACTTAGCATCCAATTTGTCTGATACAGTCCGCTTCACATAAGCAGGACAACCCCATATCTTAAGGTGAGTTAAGTGAGGTTTCTTACTATTCCATGTCTCATATGGAGTAGTAGAGACTACCTTGGTCGGGACTCTGTTTAGCAAGTAAACAGCTGTCTTAAGTGCATAGCCCCAAAAGGATTTTGGAAGAGTTGCATGATTCATCATTGACCTAACCATGTCCATCAAGGTTCGATTGCGCCTCTCAGATACACCATTATGCTGTGGTGTATACGGAGGAGTCCATTGGGACAATATCCCATTGTCCCTAAGATAATCTTGAAACTCTTGACTTAAGTATTCACCACCCCGATCGGATCGAAGTATCTTAATACTTTTGCCAAGCTGTTTCTCTACTTCATTTCTGAACTCTTTGAATTTCTCAAAAGCTTCAGATTTGTATTTCATCAAGAACACATACCCGAATCGTGAGTGATCATCGATAAAGGTGATGAAGTAGCTATAGCCTCCTCGTGCAAGAGTTGACATTGGTCCACATACATCAGTATGTATTAGTCCAAGCAATTCTCCCACTGGATTACCTTTTCCAGAAAAGGATAATTTGGTCATCTTGCCTTTTAAGCATGATTCGCATGTATCAAATGAACCGGGTTCAAATGATTCCAAATTTCACATCGGTGTAATTCGGTCATGCGTTTCTTACTTACATGGCCAAGACGGCAATGCCAAGTGTAGGAGTCTATTCGATTATCTATTCGAGCACGTTTGTTGCTAACTTTGATATTGAAAACGTCACTGGATAAATCTAACATGTAGATACCATTGCACAATGTTCCATTCCCATAAAGAACGCCATTTAAAGTTATGTTACAACAATTGTTACTAAAAGTTAAATGATAACCCTTTTCATTCAAACATGAAAAAGATACAATGTTCTTTATTAACGAAGCAACAAAATAACAATTATCCAATTCTAAGACACGTCCTGTAGGGAGCTTTAGCAAATATGTTCCGATGGCAACAGCAGCAATCTTTGCTCCTTTTCCAACTCGCAAATTCGCTTCTCCCTTGACGAGTCTTCTTCTATTCCTTAGCCCTTGTATGTCATTACATATATGTGAGCTACACCCAGTATCAAGTACCCATGTGTTTGAGGAAATAGCGTGACATTCAATAACGAAGATACTTGAAGAGGATGGGGCATCGGATGCCTTCTCTTTCAAGGACTCAAGATAAACCTTGCAGTTTCTTCGCCAGTGACCCTCCTTGCCACAGTGATGGCAAGTGCCTTTTAGGGTATTTTTAGTCTTTTTGGCCTTTTTCTTCTTTCCCTTATTCTGTTCTTTAGCCTTCCTCTTAGAACATTTCTTCAAGGAACCAACTAACAGTACCGTCTTTTGATCCTGCTTCACAGAAGGCTCTACAGTCTTCAGCAGGTTGAGCAACTCAGGAAACTGGTCCAGAGTTGCATTTTCAGGAGGACGGTTGGGAAGTAGATCATCAAGGACATAAGCAAGCTTCTCTGCCTTGAGGACTATCCTCAGGTTTCGAAGACAGTCCATGAAGTTTGGCCCAGTCAGTTTATTGGTGTCCAAAATGGAACGCAAATTCAGAGAAGACATGATCGAGTGATTATCCTAGAAATACAAATTGAGCTTATGTGAGAAGAATGATTAAAGAATGTATCAACATACATAAATAAAATCCTATTTATTTTTCAAATTGAATAACCCTTTTTATCAATTCGGGAGATCGTAGGAACATCTCCAAATAGGTTGATATCCAACCATAGATAAAGAACAACCATGCTGTGGCCATCAAGTTATTCTTAG